>OZ005740.1:59047567-59098027 GCA_963930735.1 Dioctria linearis
AACCTTTTGATGAGTGGTTCACTTTCCTTCGATGAGCCGTAACTTTTTTATATTCAATATTTCCTTACCTTATTTCAATTGTGTGGTAGAAAAATATGTTACGTTTCTACCATAGTTTACATAAAAGAAAAGTGTTACACCACGACAAAGCTATATATAAAAACTAGTCCTATCTGCAATGGGCCAGTCATCAACAGTTCAAGAGTGGCGCGAACAGAAATCTTTGGAGAAAAATTAAACTGTACAAGAAATTGAAACCAAAATTATTTTATCACAACAATATATTTGTTTAATAATATACGGGAATACTTTTAGCTAATTGTTAGGAAATAAATTTAAAATTTTTTTTTTCAATTTTCACAAAATATAAGTACAGTCCAAGAGTGGCGCACTTGCCATCATCAACACACTGGTGTGTGCCACACTTAAATGCGGGCACTTTTTGTACAATTTAATCTATATTTCTTATTGGTTGAATTTGAATCCTAAAGCGAGGAACTCACAAAAAATTTCATATTATTTAATATCACATTTAAACCCATATGATAATAAACTCTGCAACTGTTTTTATACCCTAGATGAAATCTATAGGGTATACTTAGTTTGTCATTCCGTTTGTAACACCTCGAAATAATGATGGTAGAGCAAAATGGATTGGACACCCATTCATAATATTAAAAGTTATTTTGATTTTTGCATGTCCGTCCGTCCGTCCGTCCGTCCGTCCGTCCGTGCGCACGATAACACGAGAACGCGTGTACTTAGAGAGCTGAAATTTTGTACACGGAATTTAAAAGAAAAAGTAAAATTAAGTTCGAAAATGAGACAAATCGTACAATTCCTTCGTGGGGTTGCCATATAAAAATTTCGTTTTCCGCTATATATTTGGAGACTGCCTGAGAACGCGTCGACATAGAGATCTGAAATTTCGTACATAATGTTTTTACTACATTAGCAAAAAAAAAGGCAAAAATGCACTAAATCGGGCAACTCCTTCTTGGTGTTGCCATATAAAAATTAAGGTTTTTTACGTATACTTTGAAAACGATCAGTCCAAGACATTTTTATTGTACTAAAAACTTCTGCAGAATATGAAATCCTATAAAATTGGTTATAATCATTTTTTCTGTGCGACAAAGCATTCTAGAAATATATTGGAAAAAACAACTTCAAAATCAGACTTGAATAGATCGGTGACCATACGAAATTTAATACAGGCATTCATCTAGGGTATCATAAGAATTGGTCTTAGACCAATTCCAGCTTTCCTACTTGTTTAATAATTGAAATAGTTTACAGAGAAAATTTTACTTTTCCACCAAAAGACCACTTAACACTAGTATTATCTCTTAAAGTCCCACAGCACGCCAAAATATTTTTTTGTCTTTTTTTCATTTTCTGAAAGATGTATTTGTTAAGAATGCTCTAACCAATTTTTTAAAGAAATATGTAACTAAGGGTGAGAAAAAAAAGAGACAAATAAAAAATTTAGTTTGTATGTTGAATTAACCTTGAGCAAAACTTTGAAGGTGTTTTTCTGGAAACTAGGCTTTTCAACCAGGTTGACAACATATTAAGAAACTATACATCCGATTTGCAGGCGCCAAGTCTTATTCTGTTCGGAGATCCAGTCCCTATGGCACCACGCAGGGATTTTTTTATTAATGTCCCGCTTCTATTTTTGTTATGAACAAAAATTGAAAATAAAATTCTCTGGTCTGCCATTTTTATTTTAAAGTTATCGAAATAATCCTACGTGATGCTGCAAGCCAAATGTCTAGTTTCTAAATATATTTTTATTTTATTTTTCTGATGGCTTAATTGGTGTCAACCGCCATGCAGCAATTTCATCGGAGTGTCCTCTTGGAAGCGGCGTACACCGCAAACTATACATTAGATTCTAGTACAAAAATTTGTATACAATAATAAAAAAAAAAATCCATGCTTCTTTCGCTTGAAAATAATTACGGAAAATAAATCCTCGTATCGCGCTAATAAAATGTTTTATTTTATTTTATTAAAAAACGAACAAAAAACAATTAAAATGGATTATCTTTATTTGTAAAAGATATTCTCTATTTCTAATACACTACTATCTAACTAATTAGTTAATTAAATGAAAGTAAACTGGAATCACTCTACGGAGTAATTATCCTTTCACGTCGATCTTAAGAGTGAGTTTTTATTATAAGTATTTTAAATTACTCTGTTCATAAAGAGCTTTTGAGCTTCTGATGAGCCGACAGTTCTCATGGATAGTATAGATACGAAATATACATCTCGTCATTGAACTTTATTCTTTCAGAGAAAATGCGATTTTCATATCTTTCCAGGCTTTTGTCACGTTTTCTTTTTCTTTAGTTGTTAAATTGGTTAAGCGACTATTACGTACAATTCTTTCTTGAATATATACTTAACTATTACAGTCTTAACGCTAACTATAAGTGCTATTACTTAGGAGCTGGCATAATATTTTAAGGTTAAGGCCACCTCTCACATTATAAAGTCGTCAGCGTGTTTACTATGCAACAAAGCACATATTTTGTGACAATGTTCACAGTTCCTTCAATTAAGTCCTTCTGCCAGAAGCGAGGTTGTATCAAAGGTGTCATCATGTCACAACTGCTTAGATAATAGCCACACTAGTCAAGGCTGCAGTAATCAGAAACGGTGCTTCATTGCAATCAACGCCGCCAGACACTCTTGCATCAAAATCTGCAATCAGCTGATTTATAATTAAATTTAACATATCACCCAGAGCATCTCACCCCAAGTACATACATATAAGGGAATACATAAAAAAATACACAAGGTTAACATCAATTTATATCGATCAAATGCGATCAATTTTCCTAGTTGCCACCGCACAAGTTTTAATTGAAAGCATTTGTTACGAACTCTCATTGACCCCGGGTCGCAATGTCTGGGAACAGCCACTAGCCGAATGTGACTAACATTTCAATCAATTCACGACGAATAATTTGAATGTAACGTAAACGCTTTCATTTTGAAATCTTTGACATGAGTTCTATCATTACAACCGATTCAAGCAAGGAAAAAATGGTATAACATAACTCACCTTATCCTAGCTGATCCCACCTATGTCCACCCTGGACGAAAAGATACACTACTTGACGTAGATGTGTATCCACGTCTTATGCTCCGTGGCTTTCGAAAGGGTGATGATCATTCTCCAGTGGCTCAAAACACCTATCTAGGCTGGATTTCGTTTGGAAAAATTAAATATATTACCATATCCTCCTCATCTTCCTCAAATATCGTCAACTTACATAGCAGTATTGAAGTAGATACTTTACTAAAACGGTTATGGGAACTAGAAGAATCACCTCAAGAAAAGATACTTAGTTATGAAGGTATCGAGTGTGAAGATTTTACAAGACCACCCATCGTAGACTTGAAAGCAGAAGAGCTGTAAACAACAATAAGAAAGACGATTAGAGAAAAATCCAGACTTATACCGGCTATACGATGAATGTCTTCAAAATTATTTGAATCTGTATCATATAAAACCAGCATTGATTTCTAAACAGGAACTATATACAGTGAACTACTTAGCTCACCACGCTGTGCTAAAAGATAGCTCTAAATCGAAACTTCGCATCGTATTTGATGCCTCAAGTCCAATCTGTAACGGACTCTCATTAAATGATTGCTTCTTGAGGGGGCCTAAGGTACAAGAGGATTTGATTATGATTCTGATGCGCTGGCGAAAACATAAGATCGATTTCATAGCTGATGTCACAAAAATGTATCGTTAAGTGATGTATCATATCAACGGATACCAAGTTCTTCCAAGCAGATCATCGAAGATTTTGAATGAAAAATAGTGACTCTCGAAACTTCATGCGCACCTTATTTTGCGATAAGGACCTTAAACTAACTCGCCGATGATGAATATAGTACTGCTTACCCAGTAGTTAACAACGATTTTTACTTAGATGACGTTATGTCAGAATCCAAGAACAATTGATCAGCATGCTGAATACTAGTGGTTTTGAACTCCGTCGGTGTTTTGACTTCTTAGAAGCTGTTTATAAAGGGACGATGAAGTAATATGATAAGAACGCTAGGAATCGCTGGAATCCTGTGAATGATTATTTCAGTTTTAAGCTGTCTTTAGAACCCGCTTCACGATTGTTAACTAATCTCTCGCTGCTCTCGGAAATTTCACGTCTATTTGTCCCAATCCGATGGCTCACCGCTAGCATCATTTCGGCAAGGATACAAATGCAGCAATTTTGGAATTGCATGGGATGATCAAGTGGTAGAAAATACTCCACAACGGTGGTCTGGATTGAACAATGAACTTTCTTTAGCCTAGATATAAACATTTTGCAGTAGGTTACAATCGATATGTATGTAGATGAATATGGGAAGGCAAGAGCAAATTTCATTGCCGCTAAGTCAAAGGACGCCCCAATCAAACCAATTACGTTGCCACGAACGAACTGTGTGCAACAATATTACTATCACAACTTCTGCACTACGTTAAATATCATATGATAATGCTACAATTTACGATTGGACTAATTCTAAAATAGTACTTTCATGGATTCTTGGAAATCCATATAAGTGGAAAACTTTGACTTTCGTCTACAACCGAGTAGCATCGATCTAAGATCGTTTAGATTACAGCTGTTACATGGTATCACGCTGCGTCAGCGGACAATCTAGCGGATTGTGGATCAAAGGGTATTCTCCCTTCGTCGTTGATTAAACATGACCTGTGGTAGAATGGACCTTAGTGGTTGTTGTACCACGAAGATACCTGCCCTAGACTCACTTGGTGGTCACTCAACCTCATCATTCAACTTTACATGGCGGACAGTTACCAGTGCTAGTATATGTATCTCCGGAAAACATATTGGATTATCAACGCTAGAAATATTATTCGACAAATTGTTCACAAATGTTTGCCTTCTTTCAAATAAAAGTCCCAATTAATGTCAGAGCCACGCTATAGAATATTCAGACCCTTCACATATGCGGGTGTAGACTATGCTGGTCCCCTTTCTGCACGTGTCTCCGAGGGTAGAAATTGCGAGCCATGCAAAGACGATATCACAACCTTCATATGCCTTTGCACCAAGGCTACACACTAGGAAGCAGTCAGCGATCAAACGTCAGCCGCATTTTTGGCTGTTCTAAAAAGATTCACAACTAGAAGAGGAATATGCTCCCAATAAGCAATAACAAAATGAGTACCTACGAGTGATTCATGCCAGCAATATGTCAGCAGCTGCAGTGCTGCTTGCGGCACAAAGAGTAATACGGCACTTCATTCCGTCAGCTTCCCGTCATTTTGGAGGATTATGGGAGACTGGTGTTAAGTCAATGAAGCATTTTTAGCGACGAATGTTGGGAGGAACCAAGTTGACATTCGAGGAAAGAACGATGGTGTTCTACCAAATAGAAGCTTGTCTTAATTCAAGGCCTCTATTTCCTTTATCGACGGACCCAGAAGACTTATCTGTTTTAAAGCCTGGACACTTTCTTATTGGGGATTCTCTACTTTTACCTCCAGAACCAGAGCTTTTAACCTGGAATAAAGTCTTAGCTCGAAGTAAGTTAATTATAAATTGAATACCGAGACTTGCAAACTCCTTTTTATACCGTAGATGAAGTCTATAGAGTATACTAAGCTTGTCATTCCGTTTGTAATGCACAGAAATCATGATGGTAGATCAAAATGGACTGGACACTTAAAATTAAAAGTTCTTTTGATTTTTGCATGTCGGTCTGTTTGTGTGCGCACGTTAACTCGAGAACGCATACGGCTAAAGAGCGGAAATTTTGTACACGGACTTAAAAAAAAAGTTAAATTAAGTTCGAAAATGAGACAATTCGGGCAACACCTTCGTGGGGTTACCATACAAACATTTCGTTTTGCACTGCCTAAGAATGCGTCGACATAGGGAGCTGAAATTTGGCTCATGTTGTTTCCATAGTAGTAACAAATAAAATGTCAAAAATGGACTAAATCGGGCAGGAAGGTGTTACCATATAAAAATTTAGGATTTTTACGTATACTGTGAAAACGATTACTCAAGAGTTCTTCAGAATGTGAAACCCTGTCGTGTCCCAAAAGCAATCAATTAAGAAAATTCACAAAACCATCAAATAAACAAGAACCAATTAATTAATCACCGTAAACCTTCTTCAAATAATAACAACGCTCACATTATTTTAAACATAATTCTTTATTTATCGCGAACTGACCTATCTTAATAATTCTAAAAGCAAAACCAATCCGAACCGAACTGTAATTTAATATCACGATGACTGAACCATTAACAGGCTAAGAACACTACAGGCACTCGCCAGTCCAGTCATTGGTCTTTTATGCACCAATATTCGGAAGTAGAAGTAGTAGCTGTTGGGCTAATCAGCAAAACAACCGACAGTTGCAGAACAATACCATGCAGGTATTGCTTAGCAATTGCTGATTATTTCGCAAGAATGCGCCCTTGGCTGCTGGAAGAATCTTCCGTATATTGGGCCATCACAACCCTATGAAATTGGTTATAACCATTTTTACTGTCCGACGAGCCGTTTTTTGTATACAGGGTGTTTCATAATTGGCGCACCTAGCTCATGGGTTTGATAGTTGATGCGGAGACAATCGAAAAATTATAAGGTGAAGGACGGGGTAAGATGCGTCGTTTCGGCCGTACGAGGGGTCTAAAAATCTTAGTACTTCTTCCATTTTACACCATCTAACTTTCTTTGTATCCACCCTATCAAGGTGTGATGATTAGATGATGCCAAACCATCTCAGCTTTCAAATAAATGCCCAATCAGCCTTCCTGAGCTCTTCCGTCTGAAGTTCTAGGACGTTAAAATAAAAAAAAAATGGAAAAAATTCCTAATTTTTTCAAATTTTAACGATTTTCCCGCCAAAATGCACAATAACTATACAGTTTTTTTTTACAAAATTTAGAAACCCTGGAGTAGTACCCTTAATTTGACCACGGACCTATACCTACCTAAATGTAACCGTTTTTGAGATATTCTATTTCTATGGTTCATAATTTCATAAATTTTCCTAATTTTGCGTGGAATTGCATTGTATAGTCAAATTAAAGGTACCACTCCGGGGTTTCCAAATCTATTAAAAAAATTGTATAGTTATTATGCGCTTTGTCAGAAAATAAAACTCTTGAGCTATTTGCACCAATTATAAAATATCCTGTATATGCGAAAAACCCTTTCTTGCACAGAGAAGCGACCGTACAAAATTACATTCAGGCATTCATCTAGGGTATCATAAGAATTGGTCCGTTAGACCAATTCTAGCTTTTTTACTTGTTATTACATATGTATGTAAATCTACATAGTATATGCTACTAAAGACTTATTTTGCGTGTGAAGTTTGCAGAAAACTAAATGAATGTGATTTTTTATGCAATACGTGGTAATACCTACCATCTTAAATGCGCATTTATCCCAGAATCATTGAAATGACAGCAACTGCCTTAATACTAACAATAAGACTAATATTTCGCCCTTTCATAATTACAGATAAGTGCCAGCTGAAAGCATGGTGACTGAATTGGTTATAAAATTACGAAATGGGAGAGTAAAAAGCATCTGCCTCTTTTATTCAATTTTATTTCACAACTCTTTCAATGTTGGTAGTTCAAATACTTTTGATTTGCCGTCATTTTTAAGTATGTAGACACAAAACTTATTTTGAATATGAAACTCTACAGTTTTTATAGAACTGAAATCTCCATTTTCTTTCTTTGGTTTATATTTTTATTATTTTCTCTAAGACAGTTCACTCCTTCGAATATGTTTGTGCTTTCCTGCAAAGCCCTGCATCATCTACATCGATTTCTATTTTACATCTATTCCACTTTGCTTGGTGCAATTTCAAATTGGCATTGAATTCCTTATGGGAGCTCCTCGTCCGTCTTGCATTGAGATTCCCTGAATTGTATGTAAAAAAGCACCGGATTCATCTCACGTTTTCTTGAACTGAAAGTGATTTCCTATTATGCTTCAAAATATTAAAACTCATCCGACAACTTCAGTTAAGTTCCGAAAGTTCTAAGTTTTTCAGTTATGAAAATTTTCTTAAATTTTACCCTTGGTGGCTAAAGAGTGACACAGATGTGTGAAAGTGATTTTCTTACAATTATTCAAAAGTGTTCAAAAATAAGAGTTTTAGAGGGGGAAGAACTTTCTTCGAGCGTTTTTTTTTCAATAGTATTTTAGATAATTTAAATTTTCTGTTACCAATTATTTTCGTGTTATCATGTTTTTATATCTCAAAATAAAACAATATTTTTACTTGTCTGTCTAGAAGGTCAGCTGGAAAGCTGTTCGCATTATAATTTGAGAGCGTGCTGGCTTAGAGCCTAAAAATTAAATATACGTTTGGCTTTTTGTCGGGCTTAAGGGTGAAATACATATGTAGGTAGATTCCAATCATAGTGCAGCAAAATAATATTGTAAAAAAATAAAAAGCACTGTTTTTATAGCACTTATACTCATATTGGAACTTTATTAATTAATTATTTATTTGTTCTTCATCAATTATGAATAACTTTCCGCTTCAATCATCCACCATAGCTTGCCATATAAAAACTTCGAGTTTCAATATATCGGGATACTGCTTGAGAACGAAATAATTTGGAGTGCTCAAATTTTGCGGAGCAGTTATATTACAATTTTAAGTTTAACTCATGGGTCCATTCACCGACACGATAGCGTCTTGTAGCGTAGTGTTAGCGTAGTATTAGCGTAGCATAGTAAACGTATGTCAAAAGAATTACTTTGACAGTTAATTCCTACGGTGATGACTTTGGCACGATGAACGAAAGAAAGCCTGTAGCGTTTTGAAATAAATATTTGGAAGTCAAAATTGTGCAGAATAATTGTGAATTTTAGATCAGTGAAAAATAAGGAAATTTTAATTGAAAATGGTCATTAATTTGCAAATTGCGTTATTGTTGGGAGAAGAACTTTTGGAAACTGCGAGAAAAAGCAGGTGAAGCATTTAATTTTTTATTATGCTACCATTTTGATTATCATACGTACTTGATTTGGTTGTTTTATAATATGTATATTATATTTTAGTATGTGTATTCAATTTATGTGCATCATTTCTTATTATTTACTACTCTATCCGTTTTCGTTTTATTATTCATTTGCTAAATGTTTGCTTTAAAAACTAAAACTGCACTAAAACTTTCCAGATGCCCAGAGCTGTGCGCAGCTTATGGTCCGGCAACTAAATAATTATTTACAGATTAATATAACAGCTTTTATACGAATAGCTTTGGTACTGATACTGAAAATGATGATGAGAAAGAATTACTAAATGTAATAGGTGTATCAGTGGCCAAGAAATAGTCGGAGAGAATAGAGTTATATGTGGAGCGTATTGTACGACATTATAATAGCGAAGAGTTCCAGAGGAACTTTCGCATCACTAATGATGCCTTTCATACTTTAAATGGAGAAGGTGTCTCCAATCATTTTGGAATCATGTGATAGTTCACGTGTATGGGAAAAGCAGGTACTGTCCATAATTTACAAGCATACCTCATTTACAAGTATACATAATAATCCTTTTAATTTGAAATACAATATATTTATATGCCTTGATATTATCTTTCAGATCAGTAGGTGAGCGATCGAAGGTGTTTTCAGAGTTATCACTGCGTTGAATAGACTCGCAAGCTCAGTAATTAGATGGCCTTCACATGACGAGATGGCTGAAACTGCCTGGTGTATAGCGGAAAACACAAAATTCAAAAATATCATTGGCGCCATCGACGGAACGTACATTCCAGTGAAAGCTCCTGCGGAACCCACATAGAAAGATGCTCACAGCCGAACTCTTCAGGCTATTTGCAATCATAAAATGCAATTTACGGATTGCTTTGCTGGTTTCCCAAGTTCCATTATGTCCAATCCAGTCTTGTATATTTAAAATGATCGGAAAATTTTAGGAGATGAGGATTGGTGTTTGATACCATACACTAATCGTGGGAAATCTTACGGATATGGACAAGAGCTTCAATATTGTTCACGCATTCGCCTCACCAAGTGATAGAAAGGAGTTTTGCACTTTTAATTGGCAGATTTAGAAGGCTGAAGTATTTAGAGATGAACCGGTTCGAATGGGTTCCACACACAATATTGGTAGTATGTGTACTTCATAACATTTGCCTACAAAATTGTGTTCCAAGTATCAATACATATATGGAGGAAGGGTTACCTGTAGCTGAAGGAAGGCTACCCAAAATTTTCGGTCCCCTGATATTCAAACATCGCAGGACCGAGTAAGACATACTGAGGAAGTAAGACGCAATTAAGAAACAAGATGTAGACACATCAAAGACGAAGACAAATCCAATAATATCCGCATGGCATATTCTTTATTATAACTATTTCTTAGATTATTACATTGTACAGGAAATGAATTAAATTTATAATTTCAATTTTATAATTTATTTTCAATTTCACATTTTAATTATTTCAGAGCCAGGCACACAAGTTCAAATTCATTATTTAGAGGCAGGCGCAAGTTCAATTTCATTATTTCAGAGGCAGGCACAATCGGCATGCAAATAAACGTTGGGTGTAGGGAAAGATTTATTAAGTACAGTCAGTTTAGAGTGAGACAGCAAAACAATTGCGTAGCAAGTAATAGTGATACTAAAGGTCAGTACATGTCAAAACTGCAAATAGCAAAGTATTGACTTAATAAAAAAGATTAAGAAGAGTTTTACTGCAGGCAACATACCAAGTTTCTTAAAGATTATAAAATAACATTGTAGAACTCATATAAACATCGGGCCTTCCCACGCGAGAAGTTTTTAAGGAAGGAAGGAATTTTTTCCCCTTGTGCTGAGACGTGCCACCACAATAATATTGCTCCGCGTGGTCCCTTATATGATTAACGAAATTAACTATAAACAATAACTGTATCACAATTTTACAACACGTAATGCTTATTGAATTATTGTATTATCACCTCAAATCGCAGGATAATAGTCGTCCGATGAGTAAGTTCAGAAATTTCACAATTTAAAAATAGCCGGAGGTAATTTGCTTCCAGTAGCATTGGTATGCTGCCCGTACTACCGATCGAAACTTGGTAGCATGGAATTTTACCTACCCCCGAATACTTCTCACCAGTAACAATTGCTTTATAACGTCCGCGTGCGGGCTATAGCATACACCACAGTAGCACGTTATGACAGTTTAACATATAAAGTAGACGAGGTACATATTACAACTAAAGTAACTGAAGTAAGGTACTGAAAAGTTAATCCAGCTAGAGCTTACTTAGTCGAATCTTTACCAGACATGAAACATAGATTCACATGGAATCCTTCTTATATGAGTTACTCTATCGTTTCCGATACAGTTCTGCGCCATCTTTTTGTTCCTGCAGCCTGTGGAGGAATATCGCATCCTCATTTTCCGCACTATTGTCTTCTGCAAGACTTTGTTTTGATCCACTTAAGGGCGCTGGCTCCACATCATTGGCTGCAGTAAAAATCTCATGTTGTACCTATGATTTTTGAATTTACAGGTTACCTACTGTTTCGTTTTTTTTCTTGGTCCGCCACATCTTCATTCGCTTCCATTTCATAGTCATGCGGCACCTCCAAAGCTCCACTTACTTGCGGCACCTCCAAAGCTCCACTTACTTGCGGCACCTCCAAACGTCCACTTACTTGCGGAACTCCACACCTTTATCTACTTGGGGCACCTCCGCACCTCGAACGACGACCCGAATTACGAGATTACTCTCTTCTAAATTTTTTATAATTTGCTGCGACACATTTTTATATATTTGTTGACCTGAAATAAAATTTTAGGAAATGGGTAACTATTTCGCAAATTAGTTTTGGAAAAGCCCATCAACCGTTCTGAGCTAACTGCACTGTGGAACTCTGAATTAATATTCTATCCTAAAACTACACATTAAGATTATTATATTACTCTCCATCTTAGTTTTCATGTATGATTTAAAGCAATTAAAAATATGTAAGGTGAAAGGATGATAGTAAACAGAGTATATAGCCTCAAAATCCATATTGACTATTTACGTAAAAAGGTAAGATAAGTTTTTCCGGAGGAGTAAGTGACCCACCTTATTGAGTTCAAAACAGATTATTTAACAAACATTGTATCAGTATTTCTTGACTATTATAGACTTATCCACACAAGGTAGTGTTGAGCGACTTCAAAAGCTTCAAAACAAACTAATGCGAATAATTTTCCTACGTAATACATACACACCTAACATTGGATGCTGGAAGCATTAAAATGGTTCACTGTCAAGCAAAGAAGTGACTTAAACTATTTTTTGTTCATTCATAAAATAAGGAACAATAAGCTCCACGAACTGTTAAGTGATTTTTCATAAAACGTTGGCAACGTTCAACCATATAAGGTCTAACCAAGACTTTCAACTTCCCAGATGCAGAAGTGCAGCAGCGAAGAATTCATTGGTATGTCGAGTATTCTTAATATTCAACGAGCTACCTGAAGAAATTAGATTTAGTCAGTTTAAAAGAAAATGCGCTGAATTTATTATAACTTAAGTAAAACACTTTGTGATCTGATAGTTATATTGTGTAATTGTTAAAAAAAGGATTCTTCTATACTAACAATACAACTATTGTTATTATTGACCGAAAATAATATTTAATTATTAAAAGACTAATATTAGCAAGACAACAAATGGTTGGTAGTACAACCATTTACAGACGAATATACTTAAGTTGTTCATGAACTGCCGCTCTTTGTTAGAAATGGAAATTCTACAAAAGAAGATATATATATATACTAAAAGAAGATTATGTACTGAATGATAATATTTCACAATTAAAATTAAATAATATTTACTTACCATTTTCAAATATTAGCAATTTATACCCTAATAAACTTGCCATGTCGCTATCATCCCACAACGTTGCTAATGCCAAATGCGTCCGTTGCCATTTATACTTTCTTTCACTCAACTTTACTTTCTGAAATACTGGAGTGGGAATGCAGCGCGCTACAAGTCACGCTCAACCGACTCAGAGAATGCAGAAGAAAGTAGAAGCAAATGTTTCGGTAACGTTTATCTGTCCATTTTTGGTGCTCAGTGAACGCACGATATCGTTTTGTAGTGACAAAAAGTCACTATGAACGCTTTTTTTCTGCCGGCGAACGCACACCTTGTGTATAGAGCTATTATAAGTGAATGCAAAAATACTTCCTTGTTATAATTCAGAAGGCTCCACTTGTACCATTTTGAACAGTTTTACTCACGCCCAGTCGATAAAAATGTTCTGCCACTGAAAGTATGAACAAGGGATTCAACAGATAAGCCGTAAGAGCATAGACAAACTAATAACATACACAAGGAAGTAGAACAGACGGTAACATATCGTTAGAATGTAAAATCAACGGCCTCGACTTGATTCCGTAACAAGCCATCTGCTCATCATTACATTTTTCTGTAATTAACATAATATTAAAAAATATTTAGATAGTACGCACATACATACATGTAAAAAATTATCACAGCAAGAATTTCGGTAGCTTCATATTTTAAGATTTCCACATGGTTTCACTTGTACATATATATTCTTGCAGTTCATTTTGCATATCAGCAAAATTATTCTATTTGAAATGATAAAGCCAGACGAAAGTCGACACCGCTGAGATAATTGAAGGAATGCTCGTGAGAACTTTGTGGGTAGGGGAAATTCTTTAATTCTGTGGTAAGTTTTTTGTGAATTTTTGTATTTAGCTAATTAGGCATTTTTGTAACATTATAAAAAGCGAATTTCAATAAAGAATTAGTTAGTTGCTACGATACAGTGAACCAAGACTTTTAATTTTACCTTAAGTAACTCCGACAGCTTTCTGGTGTACCGGTTTAAGAGCCGCTGTACCCACAACATTACTTACGGTGTAACACCCTAAGTTCTTCGCAGCAATATCGAGGCAAAAGAGCCAAGAACAAACATCATCAATGCTCGTACCAATATAAAATTAACGATGCCCCGACCCGTCACCCCCGGAATAAAATACAAGCCATGAAGTCGACGAAGACACCGACACTTTAAAAGGCCTTAATGTGCAGGGTACAGCATGTAGTCAGAGCTCACTCTCACTGCTTTTTATATACTCGTCATGGAGGAAAACTAAAATTTCATTTTAAACACCCACAGCAAATTGGAGTTAAAACAAATTGCAATTTGCAAACAGTTTAAAAAAAATAGCCTGAAATTATAGTGTTTGAACAAAATACAAACAACTTTTATATGAAAAACTCCAGCAGTAAGACAAGGCAAGAAGACTGTGGATGTCGCCTGCTGACCGGCCCGCTGCTCCCTTGTTTCGACTTTGTTCATGGCTTGTACATATATTCCGGGGGTTACGCCCGACCTGATGTACGGAAGGCGGCAATTTTTTCTTAGAAATTTCCTAGATTTTTTTCCTTAGAATTATTATGCATGATCCGAGGCCAACAGCGGGTGCCTGGGCCACTAAGGCCATTTACACATCAAAAAACGAAACGAAAACACTAAACTGAAAAACACAAATTTTGTCCTAAGCTAACAGGAATTATCTGCAACACATGTAATGAAATATTGGATATTTATTCTAATTACAGTTTCAATAATAAAATATCCATATTTAAAGTTTTATTTCAATTAAAATACATCGTACGAGAAAGAAATTTTCGTTCCGAACTGTCAAGTATATTTTCGTTCCATACTATGTTCCACAGACGATCGAATATTCGTTTCGGTCTTATATAAACTCGTTTCCATTTATTTACGTTTGATACAAACCTTACTTTTATTCGTTCGTTTTGATATGTAAGGCCGCTTACACATCGAAAAACGAACGAATAAACAGTTCCACAGCGAAATTTGTTACATATCAAAAACGAACGAATGAAAGTTGGGTTGGGTTTGTATCAAATGTAAATCTTAGAATATATTGCAAACAGGAATGATTGAATCGTGTGTAATTCGTGTACATGAGCGTAATTTGTCAATAGCAGGACATTATACATAGGAGTAAGTGAGATAAAGCAAGGAACATTTGTCAAAGCTGAGTGAGAAGTTGTCAAATGTGCTTTTGTTTTGCGAGCAGATTTTGGCCCAACCCAGACAAGAACATTTTACGCGAGGAAGCAGCTTGGCTTAGACGTACTTGCACAACAATTTGCTCGGCGATAGTTCTTTATATGATTACAGATTTTAATTGTGTGCGTGTTTATTAGGTGAACATATGTCAAACTTTTCTTAAATGGACGGGAAAAAGATCGCGATTGTAAGTTTGTTTTCAGTTGCAGCTACGTATTTGTACCTTGCCACTATCTTGAAGAAAGAAAAAATTTAAAAAAAATAAGAAAAGCAAATGCTGGGTCAAAAGTTGGAGGCTTAATAAGGAACAAGACGGAAGCTTCCAATTTCTCACAAGAGAATTAACTTGCGAAGACGATGGCTTTAAAAACTATTTGCGGATGAATGAAGAATGTTTTTATAAAATACTTGGATTTTTAGAAAAAGATGTTAGGAAGAAAGATACAATGATGAGAAAAGCTATTCCAGTCGCAGACAAATTGGCAGCTATTCCTAGATTTCTCGCAACGGGAGAATCTTTCCGTAGTCTAAATTTCCAAACAAGACTATCATCTTCATTTCTGGATGGCGCCATAATTGGTGTTTGCCGCATCTATTTATGAAAATATGCAAGGTACATATCTTAAGGTAGGGTAAACGCACCAATTCGTGTGCATTTAAGGACAAAAGGTTTTTAGTAGAATTTACTTAATGCCCTATTTAAGCTTTTGTAGTACAATAATAAGCTGTAAATTTTAGAAGGTACTTGAGGCCTTATTTAAGCTTTTGGAGTACCATAATAAGCTGTAAATTTTAATTTTAATTAATAATTTAAAACATTTATCATGTCTGCATAATGTTTTAGTTGTTTTGCGATTGACCAACGCTTTTCGTGTCTGGCACGGGCACGGTACACGGTACACGGTTTATGATTAAATAAATGTTTTAAAATGAATTTTTTCGTTATTCGTGATTTGAAAAGCCATTAAAAAGTTAAAAGTTGTCATAAAATTCACATAGTAACACAACATTTTTCAGATTAAAATTAATTCAAAAATTGAAAACACAATAATCGTTGGTAGGTGCATATGTTATGCAGGGAGAAAGTGCGATGAAATTATCCCGTTTTCGCTGAAAAACACGCTTACCTTCAAGTGGAACTTGTGGCCGTCAACAAAATGAATACATATTTTTGAATTTGCTTAGGGTCATTCCATAGAAAATCTACCAAAAATCAAAGAAACTGACATGACCATCATCAATCTAATCTTGATAAATTTGAAAACTGACTGAATTCCCCCTCGTCTAAAATTTCGTTTCCCTCTGATTCAGTTAACACCACATGGGGTAGGTTTTGCCGTGCGTCGTTACACGCATATACCCTTGTAACGTATGCTAGACTTCTCCGACAGTGCTCTGCACGTTCGCCTACCAACAATTGTTATTTAAGACTTGACCGGCAATCGGTTATAACTTAGATTTTGTTTGGAAAATAATGTTAAAATAGATGAAATATATACAAACGGTTTTTTCTAAATGTGTTAATTGTTTTAAAAACATTGCAAAAGTGAAAAGTGAAGAGTAGACAATGGTATAATACTGAATTCTAGAAAATTGTTATGATTAGCTATGTATCCAAAATAAACTTGATACACATATTAATTACCATTTTAATTGTATTCTAAGTTAATTTCGGTTTTCACTTTATTCCATAGGATAGTCAGACGGATAATCCATTTCGATTCGTACAATTTTGTCGATGTATGTATAAAAAAAGTTATTCAAAACTGTTCTGGGTATATAGCTTGAATTAAAAAAAGAAACCAGTTCAGAACAAAAATATACATGAAGAATTTGCCGGAAGCAATGTGGAATTCTGTGATGCATTTTTGGAGAAAATATTTGAAACAGAAACGGAGAAACACCATAATTTACGGTATCAGAAATACAATACAATTTTTTCTAACTACATATTTATCTCGGTAAATTGTAAATTCCTTATCGATGATTATTGACCGAACAGGAAAAGCATTGCAAAAGCTTGTTAATTGAACAATATATATATATATATATTATGGACGACCAAACTAAAATCGTATTTTGTTTTAATAGAAAAATTAATGTCATCAAAATCAAAACTAGTTGGTGTAAATGATAGTCGACTTATTGGTGGCGTTACTGGCATATGGACACCCCGTAAGTTACAGCAATCGTCTGATGTAATAGATGTATTACCTGCAGCCATCTCTTCTTATCGCCTCCCATACTAGGGGTAATATATCTGCTTTCAGTTTCAGAAATATGTCATCACCCTCGATTTGTTGAATTTCTGTTATGAAAAAATTGCAGAACATCTCTCTTATTGTAGGCTCTCGTTCCGCAAAATTTCTTGCCAAGTTTAATGCAGAAGTTGCTCCTTCCATCAAGTCACGGAAATCTGTTTTCTGAAAGTATTACATAAATTAGTATGCGTATTAATATTTACAGAACAACCTTACCTAATTTAAATTAATAATTATATAACTAAATAAATGAATGGATTATTTTTATGATGTAAAGATTTGAAAATATCCTATATAAATTCCAAAAATGTGAACTTGCCTACTTTTCATGCAACTTCGTGAAAAACAAGAACAAGAGAGAAATGTCATTTGAGATATGAGTTCTGTTTATAGTTTTGGTTGAATAAATTTAAAATTGAAATTGAGAATTGTGTTTTGTTTAGTTTTGGTGGAATAGATTTAAAAACAAAATGAAAAAGAAAAAACATTGCCATGGACAAAAAACAAAAGTTGTTAGTGACTCTGTTAACCACTGAGGAAGAAGAGTCGGGAAAAGAAAATTTGAGTAAAATAGTGAATTACTTAAGGGATGATGATGATGAGGTTGAGATGTTGTTGAAATTGGTCCCTCCAACAAAGGGGAAGAGGAACAGCATAAAAAATTATTATGAGGAAGTCGTCCCAACCTACACAAGTGAAGAATTCATAAGGCACTTTCGAGTCAATCGAGCAATATTTGATAAGTTGTCAAACCGATTTGATAAAAGTTATGGATATGTTCGCCTTCGCGCTGATAAAAGGCTGTCTGGAGGGAAACATATACTTATTTTCCTGGTATACTGGCCATGAAGCCTGTTCTTTCAGAGACATATCAGATCGTTATGATGTGTCTCTTTCCACTGTAACTGAAATAATAATCCGTGTGACGGAAGAGGTTATTACATGACCAAATAGCAGCAAAATGGACGAAACAGGAGAATATTTTCGAAATAAATCCGCATTCCCGAAAATTATTGGTAAGTAACATAATTGAGCTGTCTTGATTCATGACATTTTGTGTGTCTGTAGGTGCTATCGATGGGACTCACATCGTGATAGATCCTCCGAGCGAAGGGAAGAATGATTATATAGACCGAAAGGGGCAAACAAGTATAATCCTCCAGGTGATGAAAACAGGAAATTCATAGAGATTTTCGTGGGGTACCCAGGATATGCACATGACTGCAGAGTATTTCAAAATTCTTTTATATAGCCAAAATTAGAAAGTCTTTGCAAAGGTAATATAAACAAATAAAATAAAACGTGTTAGCATTTTTTAATTTCTATTTGACTAGATAACTGGAAACTGGGAGATTCTGCGTATGAATTACAAAATAACTTGCTGACACCATATAGAGGTAATGGACATCTTACTGCAGTGCAAAGGACGTGTGATCGAGCATGCATTTGGGATGCTGAAGCAGAGATTTCGGCAACTGTGCTACTGCAAGCTGAAAGGGATGAATAAACTGTGCCACTACGTGCGCGCTTGCTGTGTCCTGCATAATTTGGCAAGCGAATCTGATTTGGATTTTACAGAAGAGCCTGTAGAAACGGAAGCAAACAATGAACATAATTTGGTGCATGCTGAATTTGCTCCAAATTCTTCAGCGAAGCCCTTACGGGATTCAGTGCGCTTGTAAATGTATCAGTGCCATGCCAAGGGGCTATTTCACACAGCAATATGTCGAGGTTGAATTGAGCGCAAATAATAATAATAATAATTTGTGAAAATTAAAATATATAATTCATTTCATTGCTTGTGATGTTTTTAAATATTAAATATATTTTCACTTCATTTCTTAAATTAAAATAAATTAAAATAAAATAAAATACAATTTAAATATGAAAAAAGTTTACACTTCATTTCTTAAATTAACTAAATCTTGAAATTATTGCACATGTCGCGCAAAATATTATTTCTTTCTTTCTTTCAAAATGCTGCCGGTCTGGTCTTCTCTCCCTTGTCGGATGAGCCTTGGCTCTTCTATAATCTCTTCATGCTGCGATTTCCTCTTCTTAGAAGAAGAGTTCACCGAGTCTGGTTGGGAGTTGTTGTTCTCTTTGTTCGCGATATCTGCTGTAAGTCAAAGTAATATAAGCAAAATAACTACATATTTGCAAATGTAAATAAATTTACTGGACGTTAAATAACTATACATAGTTGAGCCTGACGCCTGCAACTCTGAATATTCACGGTCCGTATCCACTGCTTCCGAAACTGCTCTTGTGACAATACTTCGTTGCGAGAACTACCACCCAGGCACTTTGGAAATACTGATGGTCTTTCATTTAATAAATCCGTCAACTCCCTGTTTAGAATTGATTACAAACAATTAAAGAAAAAAAAATCATAGTTACTTTTCATAACGACAGGACTATTTCTGCCCGTCTTATTATTGTGAGACTTTGTCTACTTGAAGGTCCTCTCCAGACCCCTATATTTATTTTCTATTTGCAAAGCCGAGAAGCTGTAGCCATCTGTGCTCATTTTTTTTTGGATCTCCTTCCCCATCTTGGCCTTATTTTTTAATGTGAAGCTTTTGCCCACTTTTGGCCGAAGGTCTCCAACTGTTGATAGTAATAGGTTCACGGCAGCATCAACCCAAATGCATTTTTCTTCGCATTGAGGAAGTTCTAAATCAACTCAAATCAAATAAAGTCAGATTTGACAACTTAAAAGAAATATAAATTACGGTAGAAATTAAATTTATTGACCTGTGTTTTCTCCCTCAATTACACTGTCCAACACTTCAGCCGAATTGAGTGGGGCTTCCTCGTCAAGATACGTTTGGTTTGATTGAACTTGCTTAACAAGTTAAGGATCTAAACAAGTTTAGGATCCAAACAGTAAATAAGAACTTGATAAACGGATATCTGTTCTGTGCTTTTATTTACCTTGTTTCACTCTTGCAAAAGTATGAGGAGAGCATTGAATAGTCACTCCATATTCATTTGACATTTTTAATTAGTTTAAAACTTCCACAATTGAACTATAAATTAATTTTTATTTCGTTTGAAATATTGCACTTTCCTATGACAGCTGTCAATTTGCCTTGCAAGAATCAGCAGTAACTAAAAGCTTCGGGTAAATTCATGCGAGAGGGGAAGCTGTGACGTACGCAAAACTCGTGTAATTTTGTGAGCACGAGAAAGTTGTTATGGTCGTAGCATACTGCAGGCAGCAATATGCTACCCGAAGGCTAGCAGCAGCACCAAGCGTTAGCACACGACGAACGTGCGGTTGTCGAGGATCGACCACACGTTTCAGGTCTGACGGGGACGAGTGCCAACAAAAAAGTTGAAAAAAAAGAAGAAGAAGAACGGCTGAAAGGCCTGTAAGGAAAAGAAAAGAAAAAAAATGTTTTGGCTGCTGGGAAGTAGAGCGACGTCCGATTTTTTTGGGGTGTCGATAAGAAATCGAGCGAGAATTGACAAATCGGTACTACAAGTGGATTAATTGAAAGAAACAACGCCAGCAGATAATCTATACAATACATAACAGAAAAAATTTTCGTTAGGCATATAATTTTTGTTGGGATAATTAAATCACGAAAAGTGCGAGCCCCATTTACCATAAGGACGTCATATCCGGGTTTTCCTGGATGTCACAAGGAAGCAATATCGCCAAAGCAAAAGAATTTACTTCCAGAACAAATGAAACCGAAATTTCTTCAAGTTGTTTGGCTTACATTTTTTAGTTCTCAGGGGGTGACGGCGACGATGCTGTGTTCAATACTGCTGATACAGGGCATTAGTATTTCTTGAGATGTATACAGCTGCTTTCTGTAGAAATCCTGACATTAGAGAGACAACGAAGGTATCACGCAAAAGTACTATTGATATTGGTGTGAAAACAAAAATAAATGGACGTAACCTCTTCAGCAATATTCAATCATTAACCTATCCAGATCGAGGTATCATACAGTTGTACTCATATACGGCTGCAGCGACGATGAAATAGACTATGACTGGAATATCCTCAAGGATTTTTTTTTGTCAAACTGGTTATACACATTGGATATGAATCACCTGGAAAAATAGCTGTAGGTGCAAAATAGAGTAATTCAGGCTAGGTTCACTAGAAATTATAGGTTCCAAGAAAAACAAACAACAAAAAAACACAAAATAAAATGTCTTTTTTAATATTGAAGTAATAGTGGGATTGCTGAATACCTCGGAGGGCCTCTGCGTGGGATCCACATCAACTTGATTTATGTAAGTTGTTTTTTGTTCCTTCTGATTGTTTGATTTGCTAAAATATTTTTATTGATCGGTTGACTTGCTAAAATAACATTTTATTGTTTTTTTTATTTTTGAAAATATCTTTAGGATCGAAGTACTAATGTACACAAGCACTTAGAAATTCATATTAAGTATTAATTGTAGGTCGCAAACTTGTTGTTGAAAAGGGGAGCTCATGCTTATTGAATTATTGTTAAAGATCTGAGATTAAGTACACAAGCATTTTGAAATTCTTATCAAGTATTCATGGTAGGTCGCAAGTTTGTTGTTGAAAAGGGGAGCTCATCTTTATTAATTATTGATAAAGATCTGAGATTAACTTTAGGATTTTAGGCTTACTTCGAATAACTACTTGAAACTGGTACTACTGCTTATATTCCCTAAGCTTGCTTCTTTATAAGAATAACCTGTAGGATTGAAGAATATTATATATATTTTTATAACGTGAATATGACTGTCAGTGAGTAGACGTGCTTGTGGATCGCTCTACAAATTATTCCTCTTGTTTGATTTTAAGTTTGTTTTTAATTGGAGCACGCGGTTGAAATTGTGAAGAATTAATTTTTTTTTTCAAAATTTTGTTCTCTGTTAATTCTTTTGCAACGGATGACTTCCATTAGTACTCGAAGTAAAATGCAATCTATAGAAGTTGATATGGGAACTCAGCTAAATGCAGTTTTAAATAAGATTGAATCTAAACTTTCAAGTCTAACTGGTGAAATGAAGGAAATTAATAAAAAATTGTTACCTTTAAATCAGGAATTAAAAAAAGACTACATTGAATTTCAAAAGTGCATGGTGGAAAAAGTGGAAGGCAGAATGGTTAACATTGAGGAGAACTTAACTGTGCTTGGTGATACGGTTGCTCAGTTACAATGCAAAGTCGATGATATTGAACGGCAGTACTTCGCATGTGATGTGATCTTGTCTGGAGTACCTAAAACTGATAATGAGGACCTTCATCAAATATTCTCTAATTTGTGTTTGGCTTTGAAATGTGAAGGTGTATCAGCTAAAAATATTTTTCGAGTCAAGCCTAAGTTTGCGGATTTAGTACAATCTTCGATTATTATACTATTATCTAATTTGCATGATAAGCGCAAATTATTTAAAGCATTGGCCAAAACACTTCGAGAAAAAAAAACACCTAACTCTTCAATGTGTTGGTATCACGTCACAAGCTCGAATATTTCTTAATGAGAGTTTAACAAAATCGAACTACGATCTATACCGCTGAAACATGATAAAAATATAATTTCTGTATTTACTGTCGATGGTCGAGTTCATGTTAAGTAAAAGCCAGATGCCAATCCCGTAGCTCTCAGGTCTAGTGATCAATTGGAGAAGATTTGTGGTAGCACTCCAGAATCGTATGCGCATAACTAATTATGATAGCCGTCATTTTATTATTTAATAATGAATTTTCTTTAGTTTATTTTATTTTTTTAATTCAATTTTTTTTCAATCCTTAATTTTTAAATTTTTTGTAATCTCACAATCAATTTATTTTAATTTCATTTTCCGGCCTTATGCATTTTTTTGTAATATCTGGGTAGCCATTCAATATTCATGTAAGCTGGTGTTGTTTAGAGTTGACGGTCTTGTGTGACACGACCACTGCTCATGGGTGATGGACCTGGGGCTTGGGATGGAGGAAGTCTGACAAAAATATTAATAGATATCATCTTTAAACATAAAAATGGACTTAAAATATGTCATATTAACATTCGTAGTTTGTTACCTAAAATTGACGAATTCAGACATATTTTCCAAGGCACTTCTATTGACATCACAATCAGTATTAAAAATTATTTGGCTGCTAAATTTGTGTGTCAATCAGAAGGAGAAGATCTACAGTATTTGTTTTTGGAGCTCGTGACTAATAACAATAAGTTTACGATTAGTGTCGTCTATAAACCGCCGAATGTGACCGATATTCAGGCTCTACAGGATTTTTAATTGACTTAAGTGCTCAATATGAACATCTTATTATGGGAGGTGATATTAATATAAGTAAATCCTTTTGAGTCGAGTCGCTCTGCTCGAGTTTTTCTAGATTTCTTATCATCTATCGATCTTCGTGTAGTCAATAATCGGCCAACTCGATTTGCCCCATCGTCAGCATCTTTACTAGATTTATTTATTGTTAATTGCAAAGAAGATGTACTTTTCCATTATCAGCTATCATCGCCTGGCCTATCCGATCATGACATGCTTTTTTTGATGTATCTCTTTAGTCCACCAGCTAATTATGATCGTTATTTTAACTATCGTGATTACAATAATATTAATTACGATGAACTTTTTGACGAACGCCTCACTATACCTTGGGAGATTGTTTATTCCATAAGTGCTGTCAATCTGCAGGTTGAGTATGTTGAAAACTATCTCACTTATCTCTTTGATAAGTATGTGCCGTTGAAAGTGAAAAAAACTAGAAATGAAAGCTGTCCGTGTTTTGATAGTTATATAATGAATTTAATAAAATAACGTAATATTGCCTATAAAAGATGGAAACGATTCCAGATCAACATGTATTGGGTCCAGTATACCAAACTTCGCAATTTAACTACCTCTTCTATTCGCTCAGCTAAGCGGAGATATTTTAAATCCAAATCTGATTGTTCGCAGCCTGCAAAAAAATTACGGTCTAACTTAAGGCAGACTGGAGTAGGAAAATCAAGGTAGCTGCTGTGAGGCTGATCCCAATAATCTAAATCGACTCTTTTTATCAAATTCATATTCCAATAATATTTCACCTATAATCGAGATTACTCAAGACGAAAGGGCATTTAACTTTCCCCCTTTTTCATTTTCTCGAGTATATTCTTATGAGATTGAGAAGCATGTTCGATCGATTCTGACTACTTCCGCTGGTGTTGATAATTCACCTATTAAATTTATTAAAATTTTACTGCCATTTATTTTGTCAGTGATCACTTATATTTGTAATTCGAGTCTAATGAGTTCCTCCTTTCCGACCAACTGGAAAAGAGCAAAAATTATACCCATCCATAAAAAATCTGTGTCAGGATCGCCGGAATATATATACTATGCTGCTTATCAAAAGTGCTGGAGAAAGTCATAGCCGAGCAGATTAGTTCATTTTTGTCAGCTCATCGCCTCCTTTCGCCCTTGCAATCTGGTTTTAGAAAGCATCATGGTTGTACAACAGCTTTACTGAAATATCCGAGGATATTCGTAGCTGCATTGATCAAGATAAATTGACCATACTTACTTTACTTGATTTTAGTAAGGCATTTGATACACTCAATCATCGACTTTTACTCCAAAAACTGAGCTGGTATTTTAATTTTAGTTCCTCAGCTGTAAATCTCATTAAAAGCTATATTAGCAATCGTACTCAGTATGTTTCATATAATGGTAAAATGTCAGATTTTCTTGGCGTTCACAGTGACGTTCCTCACGGCTCCACATTGGGTCCCCTTCTGTTTGCGATATTTATTAATGATATCTTCTCAGCAGTTTCAAATTGCCATATTCATCTTTATGCAGATGATGTTCAGGTGTATCTTTCGGAACGCCTTGGTTTAATTGAACATGCAGTTGAACGTATTAATGACGATCTGCATCAAATCAGTCTATCGGCAGCATCTAATGGTCTTAGATTAAATCCAGCTAAATCGCAGAGTATCGTTATATATAGGTTCGAGCTTGATACATCTTATTTTCCTCCAGTAACAATAAACGCAGCTACGATTCCTTATGGGAAAACAGTATGTAATCTAGGGATAATTTTTAATAAAACAATCACCTGGGGCTCTCAAATTGATATAATTATTTCAAGGATATATAGAGGACTGCGTAATCTTTGGCAATCAAGTACATACACTCCCACTGATACTCGATTCAGGCTTGTAAAGGCTCTTTTAATTCCACTTATCTTGTATGGAGCTAAAGTGTATTGTCGTCTTGATTCTACTGCGCTTAACAAACTAAATGTAGCCTTTAACTCCATGATAAGGTATATTTTTAGATTAAGAAGATATGATCACATATCGGCCTATGCACATACATTGGTTGGCTGCTCCTTGCCTACATATATTAATTATAATATTTTAATTTTTCTGCACAAACTGATTTATACACAAAAGCCTGAATATTTGTTTGAAAGTTGCGTTTCTGCATATCCTTACGAACGACTGCTTTGGTTACGCCTACTCACACACTTGCTTTTAGTCAGCACTTCTTCCACATTCATGGTATTCAGTTATAGAATTCCTTGCCTAGTGGTCTTCGTCGCATTAGGTCTGTCAAACAATTTGCTACTAAATTATTTAATCATTTAAGTCCCTGAAACATGATGTTGTTGAACGGAATGCAAATCCAGATATCTTCTCTTATAGTCTTTTTTTTGCTCTTTTATTATTTCTTTTCTCTCTTTTTGGTACTTAATCTATCATTTTGTTCCTTTTTATTTTTTTTTATATAATTAATAATATTTAAATATTTATTATTTTGTTTCAATTAATGTAATCTTATTTCCTTAATTTGAATCATGAATTGTACCTTTTGTTTGTAATATACAGTGAAATATTAGTATTTTAAGCTTGTACTCCTAAAAGACCCTGTCTTAATGTACAAAGATATTTTCAAGTAAATAAATTAAATTAAATTAATGACGCTGTAAAGGCTTTTTATTCTCCCTTTACTCTCCCTTGGAGCCCTCTCTTGGCGTGATGGTCGAATAAGGTCCGCTCCTTCGCTATTTTCAGGTTCGTCTACAAGGGACTCTGTAAATATCTGCCCTCAGAGTCAGTTGGGCACGAGATTTTTTTTGTATATGGCAGGCGGCAGCGGCAGGCTTTTTCGTGGAACCTCCCCACACTCTCCGCCAATAGCCGAGTCGAGCTAGCGTAGTCAACGCTGTCCGCCGAGTGATCTGTCAGCTCATCAAAGTAAACGAACGGAAAATGTGTAAGTTCGTGCAAATTCATTGCAATGCATTGTCCCAAAACTGAGTACGCGAACAGATGTTAAAATATTCGGAGCCAGCATTCGGAGGACACTTGATATTAATGTGCTTCCCATCAATGGCTCCTACACAATTATGCATTCCGCTCGAAGTATAAAAATCATCAGCAATGCGTCTCCATTCATCTTCATTAGGTTGCGACAGATAAACAGCAGATAATTCTTCCCACTGGTTGTCACATGTCCCCAGTATGATATTCTCTACAGTGCAAACAGCCATTTTAAATGCCCATGATAAAATTTGCCGTAGGGCTCCACGAGCCAGGTAACTGCAATTGCATCTTATGCTGAAATACTGTCTGGCGCAATAATATCATGAAATACTTACATGATATTAACAACCAATCTACATTCTGGATCAATAGCTTCTCTTCTTGAATTTTTCTTAAGTTTCGAGCTAATTAACTGCAACAGCAGAGTAAATTTTAGTACGCTTATCCGCACAGCCTTATAAAATTGCGGTTCATCTCTGCTTTTTATAACATTAAATGTCTGTGTGAAAAACCCGTAAAGTTCTCTTTCATGCTTATCAAATATTTCCCTTGCCCAAATCGTCTTTTGGTTTTTCAAAATTACACATAAATTCATAAAAGTAGCAGCAGTTGAAGCTTTAATTAAATAACAAATTTCACCTCAGCGTCGACTTTGACTTAAAATCAAGTGGCAGTCGACAGATCAGTCGTAATTGTAATTCCCGCCTAACTTCCATACTATCTAGTAGTATGGTGGACCATAAGAAGTGAGCTATTCAGCTCATTTTTATGTTTGTTAAAGGGGGTGGTCTTCTATCACCTTCACATATGGCGGAGAGTGGTGCGGTGCTATCACCTATTCCCTACATTTTAGGGGAAAAAACAAAACAACAATTTAAAATTCCCTATATTATAGGGTATGTTCCCTACATTTTAGGGAATATTCCCTAAAACTTAGGGGGGAAAATAAAAAAAAATATGAAAATTCCCTACATTCCTAAAATATAGGGAGAAAAACCTGCCTACATTTTAGGGATAAAAACCTATTCTTAGTTTTCCTAGGTGGAGCTTTCCCTAATCTTATCGACGAATGCCTAACCTGTGTGGCACAAATTGTTGCCACCCACTTTAGGTCATTATTTTTTACTGTGTAGGTTGCAAAGTTGTAAACTTGTATGGTTGAAAAGTCGCAAATTCGAAAAGTTGCAAAGTTCCAAGCTTGCAAAGATGCAAATCTTAAAATTCTCAAAGTAGCATGGTGGTGGTGGTGGTATAGACGCGAAAAGTTATGAAGTTGCGGGGTCGTTATCAGTATTGTACACTACCTCGGTTGGGTGACGTAGCTGGAAGAAAGCGTCCACACTGCCTGCCCTACAATAGCTATAATACTTAGTTTTTTTATTTCTATGTCTCATTGCATGTCATTTCATCCGGTTTCTGCTTTAAGTTTAGTTTAACATACTATTCTAACATCGACTAAGTGATAAAAAGCAAGTATTGTTGACGGTTTATTAATGAAATGTTTCACTAGAGTGAGCTTATGTTAAGCTAGTTGTGATAGTCATAAAATGCGTCTCAGTTACCAGATACACCCTCGGATTGGAAAGCAATTGCACAAAATTTTGAAGCAAAGTGGCAGTTTCCCCATTTTCTCGGAGCTCTGGATGGAAAATATATTGCATTTAGAGCAGCGAGAAGGGATGTTTCTAAGTACTACAACTATAAGGGATTCAACAGCATCGTTTTATTAGCTTTGGCGGACGCAGATTGCAGGTTAATATTTGTTGACATCGGTTGCAGCGGTCGAGTAAGCGATGGTGGTGTTCTAGGTCGTTCAGTATTAAAAAAATGTCATAAGTAACGCAGAAAATACTTTTCCTGCAGATAAAGTTGTGGAAACAACAGATTGCTCCCTTTTGTAATAATTGCTGATGACGCGTTTCCTCTTCAAAGGCATATAATGAAGCCTTTTCCATACAGATCACCTGATGTCAGAAAAAAGGCTTTCAATGTACAATTAAGTCATGCCAGACAAACAGTAGAGCGAACTTTTGGCATACTTTCTAACAGATTCCGAATTCTGCTGACAACAATTAATTTAAATGCTGCTAAAACTAAAATTATTGTACAGTGTTGTTGTGTTCTGCACAATTTCCTATTAGAGCACAGTCCTTCTTATAGAGATTCACAAACAAATGATACACAATCACAACAAAAGGCAAAAAATACACCAGATCATATATCCAAGCAAACTGCAGGAAGTATAAGTTTATATAGTGCGGATTTAGATTGTCATACAGACAACTATTTTGTTCCAACAGTGCTATTAATAAACTGGTTTGCGGTTTTGTCCAGTTGTGGTTTGTCGTGTTTGCCATTGCAATTGCACAAATTTCACTTAAATTAATAAAAATAATTACTCATAAATGCAAAGTTCTAACCGGGCAAGAACTGTCATTTGAAGTCAATAAAATTAAATTTCAAAATGGCCGGGTTGCGGTAGTATTGGTGGGCTGCCCGTACTCCCGATCGAAACTTGGCATTTCGGCATTTTTCATCCCCCCGAATACTTCTCGCCCGGAAAAAGTGCCAATATCATCCCCTGCGTGGGCTATGGCTTAGTCAATTTAAAATTCTTTTGTGAAATTTCACAAAAGCACCGAATCAACTCTTTTCAAAACTATTTATCTTTGAAGTTTATTTAGTGCAAACTTTTATAGTTCCACTAGAACCTGTTAAAACCTTCATAATAATTAAAAAATAGAAATGAAGTGTTCGGGCAGCGCTTGAAGATATAAATCGGATTATAAACTAGGGAAATCGTGTTTAAGGCAAGTATGTATTGCGGCAAATTTCTGTTAGTTTAGAACAAAATTTGTGTTTTCCGGTTTAGGGTTTTCATTTTTCGATGTGCAAACCGCTTAAGCATAAACAAATTTCCGGTGTTTATTCGTTCGTTTTCGTTTTCCGATGTGTAAGTGGCCAAACAATTCGGTGTTCTAACGAGTATATTTTATTTTTACCACCAATTATTTGGGCCCTATGGTTTCAATCATAACTTTTTCCAAGTAATTTTTATATCTTCCAATGCTATGGATTCGGTCCTACAGCATAGCAGCTGTAGCAAACCAAAGTATGTACACTCTAAAATTCTGTGTAATATTACACAATATTTTTGGAATACAATTGTAACAACATTATAATATTTGAATGTGAAAGAACAAAGTATGCGGAAGAACATAGGTAATTTAGAAAAAAATGTAAATTTACTTGCATTCATTTTATAAATATCAAATAAATTACAACAGCACAAGAAATATGATATGGTAATCGTAGTAAAGTTATTTTAAATTATCTCTTCTATAACTTTACTCAGTGTCGGTTAACAAAGTTATTTTGAATATTTTCAAATATATGTATGAGGAGATTCTACATATCGCTCATTAAATATAACATCGGCATAAATTAAAAACCTCATTCTTAAAAAAACGCAACTTAAAGTTTCGATTTACTATCATTCAGGTAACAAATTCTTTCCAGCAAACGCGTTTGTGTATTTTAGTTGAGTAATCTATAGTTGTAATTTATGAAGTACTTAAATGCTTTTCACAAATATGTATGGGTATATTAATACAATGAAACAAGTCTCATACGTACTTGTGACGTTACGGCTACTTAAATTGATTTTAAAATATGTCACAACTTGATATATGACGTTTGTTTGAGCCGTGAAGGATTCCTGCACAGTTCAGATTTGGTTAGTTTAAGAAGGCTTTCTAATTAAAACCAGAACAACAGAACCACGCTTTCATTTAATAAAAACTTTATTCTAAAATTCTATTTACAAAGCTCGATATTTATATACAAATTTTAATATGACAAATTTGCAAAATCAACAAATTCAATTTAACAAATTCAATCGACAACAAATTTAATGTGTGAAATTCGATCTCACGAATTTGAATGCAGGCTTCAAAATAATTGTTGATTCATGTACTTGTTTTTTCCTTTTTATAAGGTTGGCCTCTTGAAATTCGCCATTATAAGAATTTTTGTAATACACAGAGGTTTGAGATTCTCGCACGATCCCAATTACTTTTACATAATAAAATTTTAAATTTGTCATATTCATCGATCCAATACTAGAAGCGAGTGCCGTGACATCATAAAAACCTTCGTAGCACAATTCGGTTACTACCAAATGTTCTCCGAGCTTTTTCGTAGAACGAACGGCGGCAATGAAGCTGTCAGGAGTATATAATGGCCCACTTCTTAATTGACGTTTCACCTGTCTTTCATTGAGTGAATGGGCCGAGTCATCCTCATTCTGTGTGTGGCCTTTGATCAAGAATTTATGGGTAACTGATTTTATACCGAGGCAACTTACGACATAAGTACAGGGCCAACATGAACATGGTAGCTTTCTTCTGCAAATACTTCAACACACAAGTATCTAATTCATTTACACTTCGATGTGCGTTGGACTCATCCCAGATGTAGCACTCACAACAATTTGTTTGCAAATCATGAACAGTGAAATTGAATACGTTCAACTTCGATTTATAGTAAACGACAGAAACATGTTCTTTTGGTATTTGCATGACGGCTTGGAGATCGTATACAGCGATAATGCCATTAACGTCTTTCTTCTCTTTAATTTTTCGCAATTAGATGTCGATCGTAGATCTCCTTTAGATCCTCTTTTCCTTCATTAGTAGCGTTTTCGTATGCCACATAAGTTTCACATAAATCTTTCTTGGGAACAAAAAATGAAATATTAAATTCCTCCGTGAACATTCGGTGAAATATTGCATAGCTTCTATAAGGTTTGTTTTTATCTTTGGATGCCGCTACATAATCTCTATGGATATCGGACAATGAGCGACTACCGTCTACAAATGTCCGTGATGTATTCGCACGATGTTGGCGAATTCCTTCGCGTATAGCCAGGTCTAACGTCTTATGTATGTTTCCCGTGTTTTCCTCGTTGATCTGGTTCGAGTAGTACATCTGCCACCTTATTCCGTTTTTCCTGTACTGTACGTATTGTTCGATCATTTATGTCTAACGTATGTTTAAAAAGTACATTACATACTTGAATCTTTTCGCCATTCTTACAAAAGTAAAATGCATTACTATTCTGTAGTGGGATTGTTTTACCTCATTCACGACTGTAATGATATTTTGGAACGATAGCCGTCATGCAATTGTTAATAAACCGTCTCTGTTTCTCGATCTGACTTACTGACCAATAGGATGGGAACAGCTGCTGTCTTTCTTCTTGACGGAATTTAGATGAACAATTCAATTTCTCTCCGCACATGGCTTTCAGTTCCCTTTGCTCTCGGAGTTGTTTTTTATTTGTATGAGTTTCATATGCCTCTCCCCTCCCCTCTGTTTCTTTAAAATGTTCGTTTTCTAGTTTTCTGTCTTTTTTTTCTTTTCCCACTTTTCTTGAGAGGACTCACCAAAAGAGGAATGTGCGGAGTAGATTTGGATGGGTCATTATTATAAATACTTGTATTTAAAGTACTGTTCCTATGGAAGGAAATGACGTAGAAACGTAGACGTTCTTATAGTTAAAAGATCATACCAAGTGAATTTCTTCTGTATAAATACGTCAAAACCGCCATTTTTTGAGTTAGGACGGTGTCGTATTTAATGAGAGATATATTAATATAACATTACTGGTCATGAAAGGAATATCGCTGTGAACCATCCGCAGGCAGATGTAATTTTTTGAACCTTTTTTGGTACCTGTGGACAACTTCAGTTCAATTATATCTGTCAATTGGCCGGCACTTCTAGTTTGTTTAGTTTGTGTTTGTATCGGCTGTGAAATCATCATGGAAGAAAAATTGATAGAGTTAGTTAGGGAGCAGCAAGTATTATGGAATATTAAATGCAAAGCGTACAAAAATGTCCTTGTTAAGGAAAAAGTGTGGAAGGAAATGAGCGAGTCGCTAAATATTACTGGTAAGCGTTGTTTATGTGCATTAGATTAGCGTTGTTTATGTACATTCAGGTAGCGTTGTTTCTATGCATTAAATTGGCGTTGTCTAGCTGCATTCTTGCTGTTCGTTGCTTATACATATAAAATTGTTTATTTTAGCTGAAAGGGCCCAGATGGTAAAGTTTGCGCGACAAGTATAGGGTAGAAAAAAACAGAAAAAATGGCGGCCTCAGGGAGTGAAGCTACTTGTGACACGATTTGGCGATATTATGACCAGCTGAAATTTTTAGATTCTAGCCAGGAGCCAAGAAGGTAAGCTAATAAATATATTGTTCAATTAATTTGTCATTCTTATGCAAAAACGATTGACACTTCAACGAACATAAGAATGTCGGTGTCATTGCGTTAATTCGGCGACAGTGTCGTCGTAATTGTCGTGTCGTCATCATTGTATTTGGGCCTTAAGACGAATATACACGTTCAGGCATGTATGTGTGAAATCGTAAGTTGTAACAACATTGTTGGCTATTGGTGGAAATTCGAGTTTTGATAATTCAGACTTTTACATTTTGTTACTGTTGGATAGCTTCCCCTGTTTTAGCCAAACAATCTACATAATTATAAGGAGTTGCTGCTGCAGATAATTGGAAAAATATAAGAAAAAGATAAGTTATCGCCAAGGTCAAAACAGCGGCTTCTTGGTGAGTAAAACAATTTTCGTTATTAGGTAGGTATTAGTGCGAGCCTCGAAGTAGGCCACCCTTCCGTGCATAAAAGTTTGCCCAGTTTGATGTGATCTTATTTAAATATTTACTTTTTTATTTTGACTAAATAGTAAATAGTAAAAAATTTCAATATGTGTAAAAAAAAATTATTGATTTGTTTGGTGTTCCATTATTGTTTACTGTATCCTATGATTAAGTGCTGTATGTTATATGATCTCTCTCTTGCCCTTTGGCCAAACTTTTTAGGAGAGCTTGCAGGTTATGACAGGTACTTTTTATATGACCGTTCTTTTGTAGCTGTCGTAAATCGCACTATCCCGTGTTTTGTGGGTTTCGAGACCTATCCCTTTTAGATAAAGTTTCGAATCCACTTGAGAGTTGCGCTAGAGTGTGAGGGTTGAGAATGACATATCGCCAACGGATGAAGTCTGGAATTCTCCAACCTAGTGAAGATTAGAGAGCCTACTGATAAAAGAAGAGAAAATTTAGACGAGACCTTGAATGTCGTTTGGGATTGTCGATGACCGGTCGATTGAAAGCCACCTGGAAACGGCGCTCCCTTGCATAGAGACTGCAGAAGCCGGAGCTAGCTTTATCCCCAAGGGATATAGCTATGGTGTCTTCTTTATTTGTCGGTTATCCGGGAGGCCCTGTGCAGTCTGGTTAAAAACGTTCGTCTTATCTCCTACAGCGATGAACGGAACCGCCTAATGGAACTATGTGAAATGCAGGAAATCTGACAAGGTCAAGGTTAACATTAAAACTAGTTGAAAAGGGCAGTCGTTTTTATCTACAATTAAACGAAAGATGCTGATATCACCAGCACAACAGACAATTTCTTAACTGGTCAGAATGAACAGACATGATGGATACAAATGGCTACCTTACGGAACACTAAAAATATTTTTGATTTTTTGAAAAAATCCCTCGAACGATCTAAGTATGGTTAGAAAAGTAAGACTATAACCATGTAATAAATAGAAAAGGAAAACCAGCGTTAGTGAACTTGAGAGCCAAAGTACGGTGCTTAATTTTACTGAAATCGCACTCAATCGCGAAGGTTTTAGAATTACTAAAGTTGGTATCATAACAATTCTCTTACAAATATCAGTTCTAAAGAAGACACTAAAAAATTAGCAATGGTAGGGGGTCATTGCGTTTCACCTCTCAAAACTCAAAGGGGAGTAATTCACAAAGCTCAAGAATCACTAATGCTCAGAGTGCAAGGACGACCTTATTGTGCTTACATACATATTCCGAGTAAGGATGCTCGAATCTCAAGAAAATACATTGTCGTCAGAGGTAAAGTACCGCCCAGAAAAGATGAAAGGCGATTTTGGATTGAAGAACTCTACGTCCAAATCTATATACATATATCCAAAATTGAGCCAATAAATATAGTTATTATCCAGCAGATTCCAGCATGTGGTTAATTGTAAAAAGTACGTGCCAGAAGTAAACGATATAAAGTGAAAAAATTGAGGGAGCAAAACTGGTAAAGTTCAATAAAAACATTTCTGGAATCTATATTCAAGACCAGACAAAAAATTTTGTCAAAAATGGGAATAATATTCATATAAAGCACAATCATAATAATGAAAGTGAAAAGAATTTTTCTCAAATTTTCCGACGGCAAAGTCTCCCCCGATTGTCCCTCAGTCATCTCTCGTTTCTATGGAACTTGGTCCCAAGGTCTTGTAGGGACTTCGGAGTCACACTGATGCTATTATCAGTGTGACTTCGAAGTCCCTTTTCTCATTTCACAAACTCTCAGGCGTTATTTTACTTTTTATTTCAAAGATTTCCACTGGGATTTCACAACTAGAAATTTAGGTTATGTATATAATGTACACAAAAAATGATGAATCTCAAAGATAAAGGTTAAAACGACACATTCAAGAGATTTTCTTGTAAACTTTTTTTACATTTGTTTTATATGCTACGACACCACATCTACTATAAAAATGAAATAAGCTCTAAATTTTCCAACCAACAAAGAAGACCGACCACTGAATGTTTACTATAAAAATTCTTCTTTCTGAGGATTTGCAATTTAAGTTTCCTTGTGTTTTTTGAGTTTCTATCTCCTGAAAATGCAAATAGATTTTAACTGAGAAATGTTTTGGACAATTGGATTTAAGTTTTTTTTTTATGTCGATATTTGGTGATTTTTATTGTATCGTCTCGAAATCTTTCTATGAAAATTCGATACGAATGCTTGCAGTATAGCTCATGACGCGTTGTAAAAGTTCTTGACGATAACCTTCCTATTAATTTGTGTTCTGTAGTTTCCTCGAAAAACTTATTTCGCCGCTGCTTAACGTGTATAACTAGTCCAGTGCTTGCTACAATGACAAATTCGCAAGTTTTATTGTTCGATGCCTCACACAAAATGCAATAATAAAAACAAGGTATATCAAAACGTTTCTATGAGTCAGCAACCGATCAAACGAACCTTAAATGGTAGGAGTATCCTACTCCAAAACAGCAATTTTTCATTCATTTTAAATAAACATACGAGGGCTTATTAAGCAGCCCAGTCAATTACTTTGAAATGAAACAATTTTACCAAAATACTATTGCATAAATATATCGCATACCTAGACCATGCAATGCCTGTGATAAAGTTGGACCAGCATATTTGTGCTCGGGTGTTATTAGTAGAAGCCAGATGCATCATCTAAAAACCTACCAGCGCTACTGAGCCCATAGTTCTCAGTAAGTAACGCTACCCATCATTGGCAGCTCTTTAAAAGCATATTTACTAATCTATAAAAAAAAAGACAAAGGGGTAAGTAATTAACACGTAGATTATTTCTCGTCTACAACAGACTGATATTCATTGAACATAATTTGAATGAATTTCTAAAATGCATAGAGAATGCAGAAACATCGAACTTTTTGACCCAGCCATCAGAGAGGTCTCATCAGTATGGTTATCTCAGACCACCTACCATAGAAGTTAGATGATAGGGCCACCCATACAAGTACTTTTTATCAAAAGCAAGTGCGAGACCTCTCTGATCTCTGGGTCGAAAGGCTCGATTTTTAGAAATTCATTGAAATTATTTTCAGTGAATTTCAGTCTGCTGTAGACGAGAAATAAGGGACCTATAAGTTTTTTTGAAAGGCCTCAATTTTTTCATTGAAATCCATTGGAAATGTTTTCTTGGAAATTTACGGGAATTTTTTCCTTAAAATTTTTAAGCGTTGTTGGAAGCCGACAAAGGGGTGCTTGTACCGCTAACATTTTTTGTGATCGTGACATAATCAATATTCATTGATTTCTTCTTAGAAGTTTACAGAAAATGTTTCAGTAGAATTTTTCTTCACACTTGGTAACCGATTGGAGTTATTTCAGATACAATACTTTTATTTAAGCCGTTGTAGGCCTTCTAATAATACATAAAATTATAAAAGGGAAATTTTAAACAGAGAGCGATGTTGCAGTGGTGTTGTTAATGGCTGCGAAGGGATAGTACGGGCTCTGCCAAAACCCTCGAGAATACTTCCCAAGCCATGAAACAGAAATCTATATGTGTGCGTGCTTAGCCCGTTTTCTAAAATGTTCTATATAGATACTTATGGAAAAGTGCTAAGCATTGGCTTTATATATTCCATAGAGCCTAAACTACTATCCCTATTAATTTAAAGCTTGGTTCCTTACCTTCCCAAAGGCTACACTTCTTGTATATCTTACTTAACAAAATAATAAAATAGTTTTGATTACAAAGTAACCTTACCATTTTACGCTCAATACCTCAGCTGAGTGATAATTGCATGTGCGATGTGTAGCCGTATTCCGAATCTGTACGCAGCTACATTCGATATCATCAGCACGGCAACTCATGACGGCACAGCGACATTATAATGATTACTCAGCTGAGAATTTTTGTTTCAGAATTCGTAGTCATTTGGTTAAGATAATTTTTTTTAAATAATTTTGTTAGGAAAGGTATGAACATTTTATTACGTTTCGGAAGATAAGAAAGCAAGCTTAAGCTTAACAGAACGCCATTTTTCTGTATGGATAGGAGTTTAGGGCGGAAGAGCTATTCAAATCAAACTTCTGTAACTTTTACATAAGAACACTGCAAATATTTTAGAATGTAAGGACTACGTCGGGCCTCGCATGTGGTAGGGAGGGAGTCTGTTTCATGGCTTGTGAAGTATTCTCGAGGGTTTTGGCTCTGCCAACAAATCCCTAGAAGCATTTTCTTGGTATAACACAAAGCTGTGCATGCGTGCGATATCTTTATGTTAGAAGTATTATTTTTGATTTTTGTTTTTCCAAAGAAATGATTTATTTTTGGACACACAGTGAGCGAAATTCTCATGAAAAAAATTGATTGTATTCCAGTATTTTTGATAAAAGTATAGAAAAAAATTACGAGAAATATAATTCAATAGAAAGTATTTTATTACGTTTATCTAAATTCAAATTAATTTTGAGGTTATGTTAATTAAATAATAACAGCTTCAAAACAATAAATTGAACAAATCGAGAGCGATATGGGAATTTCGACATAAATTTTTTTAAAATAAGCAAAATATGAAATAATAAGTCATATGAATATTTAATGTTAATAATATGTGACGCTTCCATTTTAATTATTGACTTTATAAATTCTGCTAGGCATTGAATTAATGAGCTTTTTTAATGTTTTCGTTGATATTGAGGCCCAAGCCGATTTAATGGCATTTATCAAGGCCTGGACGGTGTCGTATTGCTTTCCATTCCCGCAAACAGGCCTGGCAATAATGCCTCATAAGTTTTCTATGTGTTTTAAGACAGGTCTCCTTGCAAGCAAGTTCAAAACAACAATGTTCAAAATCACAAAGCATTCTTTTACAAATCTGGTTGTAAGAACTGCCAAGGACGTATATATAGATCACGATAGGGAGAGGTTTAACCTAGTAGGCTCAAATACATTTAGCGACGAAAGAATAACTGAAAATTAATGTGAACTCTATAATAGGAATTTTTGTGTAAATTTAATATATTAATTTATTAAACATATAATTTGTGATGACATTCCAATTGATTTGAAAAATTATATTCATCTAAAAGAGCTATATTTAGATAATTGAGTTCAGGGTAATTCTCAATTAATGCTCCGTGTGCCTGCAGTATAAAACTTCCGAAATTTAAATGGTTATGTTTGAATTATTTTTGAGCTCCTCAAACCCAACCCATATATACGGTCTTGTGAACAGCAGAACTATCCTGCTGAAATACAAGATCTTTACCACATAATTCTTCTGCCTTTTCCATCATTATACTTCTCACATATCTCTATAGATTTCAGCATTCTTCCTTGCTGGTACCCAAGCAATTTAAATTTTTTTACAAAATTTAGAAATTTAGATGCATAGTTTTATTACTTTTGCTAACTTTTCGTGGAATTGCATAAAGTTAGGCTTGATTTCTTTCGGTAGGAGGAAAATTAATGAAATAATGATGTATATAAAAGGTAATATGTCAAAAACGGTTGCATTTAGGCAGGTACATGTGCATTCTCAAATTAATTAATTCCGCGGTTTCTGAATCTTGCAAAAAAACTGTATAGTTATCATGCATTTTGGCTAGAGAATCGTTAAAATTTGAAAAATATTGGATTTTTTTTCCAATTTTTTTACTTTGACGTCCTAAAACTTCCGACGGAAGGTGACAGGCATTCGTTGGAAAGCTGAGATGGTTTGCTATCATCTGAGATAAATCCGACCGTGATAGGGTGTATATCAAGAAAGTTACAGTTTGTAAATTCGAAAGTACTAAAAATTTAAAACCCTCACTACCGCCGAAACGACGCGCGTTACTTACCTCACTTTAAACATTTTTGCTTTTCTCCACCTCAGCTATCAACCCCTTAAGTTACGTGCACTAATTGTGAGAGGTGAAATACGAAAGCTAGAATCTAACGAAATCCATAAACACATAAAAAAGCACAACAACAATCAAATAAATACATTTCTAAAACACTGTGAAAGAGATACAATTACATTTTTCAAAGAGAATCCAAACCTATGTAAAACTAGATCTGACAAAGACTGTAGTAGTGACAAGAGAATACTACATAGCCATAATTGAACAGGTCTTAAATGACTATCGCACCATAAAACTGCAAAAAAAAAACAAAAAAAAACAAAAGACTCGTTCTCAACATGGAAAACAGACACTACACTAACAAATTAAAGCAATATTTTATCGAAAACGACTTCCGAAAAGTACACGCAATATAAAAAATACAAATAACCTAAAAGAATTTCTAGATAAAACTCTATTTTAGCCAAACGGTATTCTGATATCACTAGATGTGGAATTATACACAAATGCTGTCATAGAACTGGCGGTAAAAACCATTGAAACTAAATGGACACCAATAGACAAGGATCTGTTCAAAGAAACAGTCATCTTCTGTGTTATGGAATGTAACTACTTCTCACACAATAACAAATTCTATAATTAGAAGTACGGTCCAGCGATGGGTAATCCACTCTAAGGTATCTTAGCAGAAATTGAATTAGGTTATATAATTGATGAAGCTTTAAAAAAAACGGAAATAGTACCAACTTTTTTAAGAAATTATGTGGACGACATTATTTGCGCTATACCCAAGGACTCAAAAATCAATTTTGTTAATAGCGCTCGATAACATACAACATCTATTTAAATTCGCAATAGAAAAAGAAATTAATATTAGAATCCCCTTTCTTGACATGTGATTTCATAGAACAAGAAATCAGAACATTATAACAGACTGGTATGACAAACTGTTATATAATTTCTATATCGCTCACCTGTGAACTTGGTTCACTTCCGCTCACTAATAATCCAGTTCGGGGTTCTTGTTTCACAAAACACTCTGTTGTATTTTTCTATCTCTTTTTTAATTCTTTATTTTTTTTTACAAGACGTAGCTATTCTATAATTTTCCTATTCTTGAAATACACATCTTTATTTTTAACTACACAACCAAATTTTCTTTTAATTAAATCCTTTTTTTTTATGCTACCCGACTCAAACCAACAAACCAACAACTCTTTTTAGAACGACCGACTTAACTCTTTAGAACCGACTCTTGCTCCCGGACCCGAGATTGCGCCGCTTTTACGTTTATATTTCAACTCAATTCTTGATCACATTCATCGTGATCAAGAGCCGTTGTTCAGGATAGAAAATGCTAAATTGCATTTTCTTATCCTGAGAAAATTTTACTTTTTAATTCTGGACATGTTCAAACATGCCCAGAATTATTCGCGTTGAACGATGGCTTCAAAAATGTAATCTTACACTTTTTAAAACATCAGCCACCGTTTGAAATCGCGACGCGCCTATACATACAATGCATTTATGCTGCGCGCGTTTCTTATCGCGAAAGCTTTTTTTTCGTAATATGTATGTACGTATGTACATACATATTGTATTTTTTGCGACAAATCGTACTGAAGGTACGATTTGCTTTTTGATTTCTTTTTTAATTAAATTGTTGAAATGACAAATTTTGCTGAAGGCAAAATTTGTCGTGGAAATTTTTAAGTAAAACGACTTGGGGTATAAAATGAAACTTTTGTTTTTCCCAAGTCGTTTTATGGGAATAAAATGAATGGTATGTGAGGAAAATTGCTGATGCAATTTTCTTCACCCATTTAAGAGATAAGCTAATCATGTTTTAAGCATGATTAGCTTATGTGAAAAATTAATTGAATATTATTTTTATGGATTGCCCTTTTTCAGGTTTATATGAAAATATTAATTATTTTAGGTATATAACAATCCTTCCCCCTGAGAAAAAGAGAATTATTCTTTTAAGAGGAATAATTCTCAGGGGAAGTTGTTGTTGGTGCGTTTTTGGTGCCTGGGTTTTGGTCGGTTTTCGGTTGAGTTTTTACAGCAATATACCTATATATATAATATGTATTTCTTATGGGAATATATATAATTTCTGCTATATGTCGTTAAAAAAAAATCTTTTCTTATTTTTTCTACTAATTTAAGTCGCTTTTTCGTTACATTTCTATTTTCTGTATTTATGTCTATATTTTACTAGCTAGCTATTTCTATGTAATACTTAATGTTTCTAAATATTATTTACTTATTACTTTTATTATTATTATTCTTGTGTAAATAATCTTGGTTATGTTTTTGGTTTTTAATTCTATTATCTTATGCCTTTCTTTCTTCTATTTATTACCTTATTTTTTTAGCTTATTTAATTTATTATTTCTGCTTTACTAAGTACTACTTACGTTTATAAATTTTGGGTTCGTAGGTACTACTAAATAGAGTTTATTCTTATATAATATTAATTTTATCTGGTTGCTTTATTTCTTATTTGCTATAAATTATTTCAGCTTATATCTAAGACCAGTGTAGTGAAAGGGTACTAAGAATAACAAAAGAATAAGACGGGGCCAACCAACGAGTATAGATCTTTTTGATTATACTACTTGTATAGATCTCGCTCTGGGGAGACTTTGAGCCCGTTTTAACTTTTCTTGGGGTGTTGCGTAAACCGGTTCCATGGGAACGTTTTCAGCTGTAGGCTGTTGTCTGCGTTTAGCAATCCATGCCATGAATGCCGGGACGATATATTTTGCTAATGCCACCACTGATATAAGTAGCAACAAGAGTCCGGTCATTGATAGGGATGTTATTGATAGTATATGAGGAATCTTGGCCTTTGGTCCAAAGTGAAGTTGTTCACTTTGGTACGGATTTCATCTAGAGATTTTGTATCTAGGTGGATACGTTGGATTGTATCATCTCCGAGGAGCAACGTTGGTTGTTTATCAAGGTTTTTAGGAGCGGATATCTTGGACATAATTTCTGCCAATTCCTCTTGCGTTTCGTTTGTGCCTGGGAAGTAGGTTGGTTGGAAAACTTTTAGCGGATGTAGATTTTCTGCTTCGTAATACAGAGTGTGAGACCCTATCTGCAAGGAACATGGTTCGTTGATTGTCATGATTCCTTGTCCTGCGAGACGATGAGTGCGTAACTGTTGAGTACAAGTTATATGTACTATAGTGGTTTCGGTTAAGGAGTACAGCCACGAATTTGGTCTATTGAGCTTAATTATTGTATCTCTTGGAGGAATTTGAGCTCTGATGCTACATTGTGGGTGTTCGCCCAGTGGGTTGAATAGGAGTTTGATAACACATTCATCTGTTTTTGTAGCTTTGGTGATTGGTGTGTTCAGCTTACCTACCCACGTATCTTCATTGATTCCCTTTGAAATTTTTTTGAAAGATCTCAGGTTTTCTGGCTTCAGCAACAGGAATTCCTGGGTCTGGATTTGACTTGCCACATGGGAAAATCCGATATCAGGTATTAATGAGTGGTCTGAATCCACCCGTATGGGAAAACATTTAATCTGTTGGATTTTCATCTTGGGGATGTTAAATATGGGAAGTTTGATTCGGATAACTAATTTGTCCTGCATCAAATGTGTCTTAATATCTGCTGTTTGATACAGAACTGACAAACAGTCCTGTAGATTGCGACAAGTGGAGTGAGATTTGTGATAAATCTCTAGCAAATGATTTGGGGAAATTAAAAGTGGATGAATTTGATTATTTCTACTGGACACTATTATGTCCAGTAGAGCTTGTTGTCTAAATTCCAACTCTATCATTTGTAGTGTTAGACTAGAGACAATTTCTTGTCTTATTTGGTGGGCTGTCAACTCGTCAGTTGTATTCCGCAGATTGTTAATCTGGTTGGTTATCTGACGCTGTCGTTCAGATAGGGAAGATAGGGGTTTCTGAATTTGTTCAAACGTGGTTTTTATTACGCTGATCTGTTGTTTTTCCAGATCAGCTAAGGTTTGAGTATTTACCTCTAATTCGCTTAGTCGGCTGTACACCTCTTGTTCGTTTTTACTATCCATGGTACCGAAAAGATAATGCATCGCATTTCCAATTCCATCGAAGATGGATCGGGGCTTGCGCGATTTGGGCACAGCTTCCCTAATAACACTGGTACGCCTATTGATATTTTCCATTAGGGCGTGTATATGTTTTGTCTGTAGCGTACAAAGGTCCTGTATAGAAGACCCATTTCCACACAATTGGTGTATGTAGTGTTCCGCTCGTTCTGCTAGTCGCGTCTGATTTTCCAACTCGGCCAGATCTAACTCAGTGATGATGCTCCAAGTGTCGTGGTAAACTGATAGGCTTCCGAGATCCTCAAATAGTACTCCCGTATTATTTAGGGGCGTTATAGAGTAAGGTTCCTCCGCGAGGGCTCCTATTATGAGTAGGAATAGTCCGTGGAAAATGATGGACTGCATTGTTATCTAGGAGAGGATAGGATAGGGTATTAAAATGGGTTTTTATTTGACTTTGTAGCTTACATGCTATTATATATGTGTCTTTGAATTACTTAAATTATATTGACACCATGTTATTCGTAGAAAGGTTTTAGACGGTTGTTATGTACCGTGACCTCTCGTTTACGAATTTTTATTGTGGTGTTTACAGTACTAGGGATACCGGTTACCGTGTAGGGTCCTACCCAAATCTGGGAGAGCTTATGTTTACGACTCTCGCTCTTGAGTAGAACCTTGTCTCCTCTGTGAAATGTCAGGGGACGTACAGCTTTGTCATAGTAATTTTTCGAGCGTTGTTTACTCATCAGAAGGTTTTTCCGTGCCATGGCGTAAGACTTTTGAAGCTTATACCTGAGAATATGGTAGTAGCTCTCGTGGTTATACACGGGTTCGGGGTCTCGCCTTACGTTGGACGGAACGTCCGCTGTAAAGCCGTAGAGGCAGTCCATGGGAGTTAATTTTGTCCCTTCGTGTACACTGTTGTTGTACACGAAAGCAGCGGTTCGCAGATAACTATCCCATGACCTGGGATTTTCGTCGACTATAGTTCGTAGATATTCAATCAACGGTCTATGTGCACGTTCGAGTGCTCCATTTGATTGGGGATGATAAGCTGAGGTTTGCAGCTTATTTATCCTGAGTAGTTTGCATACCTTTTTGAATAGGTCACTCAGGAAATTACTTCCCTGATCGGTGACTATTCTTTTGGGAATGCGGTAGCGCGTGACGATTTCGTCGAAGAAAACTTGCGCTACCGTTATAGCTTCCCCATTTGGTATGGCATACCAATCTACGAACTTCGTGAGGTTATCCTGAAACGTTAATATATATTTGTTTCCAGATTCAGTTTCCTCTAGTGGGCCGACTATATCTAGATAGATTTTGTCGAATGGTTGTTCAGCTATGTCTGTAATCACCATTGGCATTTTATACTGTGGTGAAGCCTTCATGGTTTGACATTTGGCACACCGCTTAGTGTGCTTTTTGATGTCACTAAGCATGTGCCTCCACCAGTACTTTCTTCGAATCCGTTTGTAGGTTTTTATCACTCCCTGATGGCCGCCAAAGAGAGAGTCATGATAATCTTTTAATATTAATTGAATCTCCTCTGGGCTTGTGATTACTTCAGGGGGGCGAGTTTCGTCTATAATTGGTGGATTGGTACTAGGTGGACTGTCACGGTCTGCGGTCTCTTCTGGATGATGAGTTTGTTCTTCTTGTTCTATCAGTTTGGCCTGGCTATCTGGATTTGTTCCACTTTCCTGAATGTTTCGTGTCTGGGCTCTTGTTACTGCATTGCATTGCAGACACTCCTTAAGGTCCGATGAGTGTTTTTCCTCCTCTATGTCCGAGTCCATTTGGTGGTGGACTATAGCTTCTACCGTGAAGGTTGTAGTTTCCTTGTCTTTGTTATTTTCCCGTGGAATGCGGCTTAAAGCGCCGGCATTCGTGTTGTACTTTCCGGGCTTATATTCAATTTTATAATTGAACTCGGAAAGTTTATGGTGAAATCTCACCAGACGGGATGTGGGGTCCTTAACATTGAAGACTCCCTTGAGTGGTTTGTGATCTGTATAGACCGTGAACTCTCGGCCTTGCAGATAACACCTGAAATTTTTAGTCGCCCAAACTATAGCCAGTAACTCTTTCTCAATCGTGGAATAGTTACGTTCGGCTTTGTTCAGGGTACGGCTGGCGTAGGCAATTGGCTGGTCACTTCCTACCTCTCCTTGAGAGAGAACTGCTCCAAGAGCCTCGCTGCTGGCGTCGGTGGTAAGGTTAAAGGGTTTTGAAAAATCGGGATATATTAAGAGTGGAGGGGAAATTAAAGCGTTCTTAATGCTTTGAAATGCCTCTTGGCATTTCTCAGTCCACTTAAACTTTACATCCTTTCGGAGTAAGTTTGTTAGGGGACGTACTGTTTTCGAAAAATCGGGTATGAATTTTCTGTAGTAATTGGCAAGGCCCAAAAATGATTGCACTTGCCTTACTGTCTTAGGGATGGGGAAAGTTTGGACGCATGCCGTTTTGCTCGGGTCAGGTAGTGCTCCTTGGTTAGAACATTTGTGTCCTAAATACACTACCTCGCGCCTGAGAAATTGACATTTCTCATGTTGAAGTTTCAGGTTATTTTCTCTTAACCTGTCAAAGACTTTGCGAAGCTTTTCATTGTGGTCTGCAGACTTTTTCCATAGATGACGATGTCATCTAAGTAGACGAAACATTTAGGCCTTGTAGGCCAGTTAATATGAAATTCATTAAACGCTGAAATGTGGCCGGGGCTCCTTTGAGCCCGAACGGCATACGTTTGAATTCATAATGCCCGTAGTTGGTACTAAAAGCCGTTTTTGCTCGATCTTTCGGATCGACGAGTACCTGATGATAGCCATTGGCTAGGTCTAGGGTGGTGAAGTATCTTGAATGGCCCAGTTGATCGAGGATATCCTCAATCCGAGGTAGAGGGAAGGCGTCGCCAATCGTTTTTTCATTCAACTTGCGGAAATCAACGACGACGCGCCACCTTTTCTCACCGTCTGGTCCCGCTTTTTTGGGGACGACTAGCAGTGGTGAGTTCCATGGGCTTTTGCTGGGCTGGACAATGTCGTTGTCCAGCATTTATCTGAGTTGCTCATTTATGACATTTCGCTGTGTCTCTGGTAACCGGTACATCTTTTGGTTAATGGGTGCTTGGTGTTGCACCAGAGGGATGTCATGGGTGATGGCATTGGTATGTGTAAGCCTGTCACCTTTTAAAAAGAATATGTCATTATATTCGTAACAGAGAATTGTTATTGAGGCTTTTTCCTCAAAATTTAAAGTTTCATCCAGACTGAGTTCTTGCTCTAATCTGGTGAGGCGGGGATGAATACTGGTGTCTTCTTGCTCGACATCGTTTGGGAACAAGTATTTTATGTGTTGTAGGGTGGCCGTCTGTTCAGCGCTTATTGCCCTATTTTTATTATTCTTAAATCTAATCTTCTTTAATGATTTTATATTACTTATTTTACCTCTTAACCTACTTGTTTTATATATGAGAGGCGCTGGGCCAGGTGGATCTGCGGGAGTTGCTAACGGCAGAACTTTTGTATGCTGGCCAGCGCTTGACGTTGGGGTTTTCATGAGGGAGCCGCAAGCGTCTTGGAGCAGTTTCTTATGACTGCTTAATTGACTGGGGCTCTTATGCCCTATTTTCTTAATCTTAGATCTAATTATATTTTGATGCTCACCATCGCCGTCATTTCGACTCATGGGATTCAAAGGATGGACTGTTGTAATATTTTTGTCTGGCTCTCGTTTGATGGGGACGACAGTGTAGTCTTTAATGGGAACCAGATTTAGGTTCACGCTGTTTAGAGCTACTTGTGTACTGCGTGTGTTGAGGATTCCTATAGGAACTGCTTTTAACCCAGCTGAGAGTAAGCTGTTTGCTAAGAAGACTCCGTCGTATATTTCCTTCGACAGACTGATCATTTCTTCCTGCAACTGCAACGGAACTTTGACTACGATCTGAGACCTTGCTGGGACGCACACAGGTTCATTTAAATTCACCTAATGCTGTCCAGTCTTACAGGCCGGATCTTTGGTAATCAAGTCACCCTTATCGCGTTCTTGTAAGTCACAGCCCACTTCTTCTGACTGAGAAGCTCTGAGAACACTTCGGGTAGAAGGAGTATCCCCGTCGGGTTTAATATCTTCTACCAGTGTCTCTTTGTTGACTGTGTTTTGTGAACACGGGTTGTCCGATGCGGTTTCTAATGGAACAGCAAACTCTTCTGGATTGGTTTCCGTGCGAGGAAATCGCAGAACCTTGTTGGGTCCCTCAACATTACAATTTTTGGCTAGGAAATCATTTCCTAGTAAGCCGTCGTCAGAAATACCTGGGATGCTTTTTACCACCTGAAAGTTGCAAGGTAAGTTACTTTTTAGCATGAAGTTTCCTTGGCAACTTCCTAAGGTTTTTCCGGTGCCAAAGGGGCTTTGAAGCGTTAGTTTTTTGTTGGGATTTATTAGCTCGCGAGATTTGAGAGCTTTTTTCTTAATTATACTGATCTCAGCGCCGGTGTCCACTATTAGCTGGGCCTGACCATTTAGACTTATGTCTAGAGGGAGTCTGGCGGTGGGCACACTGAAGTCGGGCGGCTGAGAAGACCCTTTTTTATTGCTAGTAGGGTTTATAGTCGAGCCGGAGAGTTTTGGGTCGACTCTTTGTCGTTTCCCTGTTTTTTATCCTCCCATTTTTGCTTTTGTCGACATTCGTCGATCTTGTGTCCACGGCGCCCACAAAAATCACATTTTTGTCTTATGTTAAACACTCTGGGGCCTTTTATATTGCTTGGGTCAGACTGTGGGGGATTGCTAGGCGAACCTCGTGTGAAACGATTTGCAGACTGTTTTTGGTTGTTTCGACAGTCGCGAATGTCATGCCCGTAACTTCTACAGTTAGAGCAGAAGGGGGTGTTTTTGCGTTTTAAACACTCCGTGTAGGTGTGTCCCCGCTTCTGGCAGAAATTACAGGTGATGTTTTGTACCAGATTCTGTGTATCCGGTTGTCTAGATTCCCTTCGTGGAAATGGCGGGCGTAGTGGTTGAGCATGTACGTATGGGGGATTAAACTGTCGGGGCTCTTGTGCTCATGGTGATGCATACATGGGTGGCTGTGGTGCTTGATTGTAAGGAGTTCGGCTGAGGGCTCGAACTCGAAGACTTGGGTCTATTGGTGCCTTGGATATGGCTGCTGCGTTAGCGGCGTTTGGACGAAAACTGTGCCTGCTTGTAACTTTTCCATGTCTAAAGCCTTTTGTATCAGCTGCTCTAGATCATTTTCTACCAGAGTGAGGAGGTACTGGCATAGGTGGGGATTGTTCACTCCACTTTTGAGGGCATTCTTGGCGAAGTCCGTCAACTGTGTCTTCACAGCTGGGGCTGCCGTTGCTCCGTACTTCAGTACCGCTGCCTCGTTGCAAAGCATCAGCAACTGCTTCACTCTTGTTGTGAAGGCAGTGAGAGTTTCCAACGGGTTTTGCCTCATTGTGATCAATTTGTTGACCAACTCTTGGTACGATTCTCGTGGTAAATAGGTTCTGTTCAGACGTTCCTCCACCTCACTAAAAGTAGTTGGAACGTCCGAAGCAAACAGCTGATAAGCATCGCCACGAAGTCTTGTGGGCAAGATATGTAGGAAGGCTGGTTTTTCTTCCTCACTTAAACAGTGTAAGGCCTGTTTGCAACAGCCAATAAATGTTTGTAGCTCACGACCTAGCTGTGGGGTATTTTCACCCGAAAACAGAGGAACTAGTTGTGCCGTGAGCTTGGCCACCTTTGCATAATCTACCATTGTGATTAACTTTTTATTTAAACTTTTGTAGGGTAGTCTACTGGTGCTTTGACGAGTTTCAGGGCTGGTTTCTGGACTAGAATCCATGAAGGATACTTCTAGCCAGCCACTAAGGAGATTTTCGGCGGTTGTTTGGTCACCACTAATATCACTGACACTAGTATCACTATCAGCACCTTACAACTACACTGGCTGTGGTCTTATCTATACCTAAAGAACGTGAAAGCCCGGTGAATTCGATAAGCTCCTGTTTGAATCGCTCTGTTTCTTTTTTAAATTTTTCGATCTGTGTCAGCCTCTGCTCTCTGCCTTGACTTAATCTGTGGTCAAGGCCGTCGCAGTGCGTGACCGTGAGCTTATCTGATTCGCGTGCTCTCTCTAATAACTTATCTAAAAATTTATCTAGACTTACTTTAGATACAACTGTGGGCCCTGTTAAAACGGTGCCGCTTCGAAGGCGTTCTTGGGCGTTTTCTGTACCTTCCCGGAGGTGTTGGAGATTTTCACCTGGGGATTTCTCCGCGTCGGATGAAGGTATGCGGTCTAATCTCGTGCCTGTCTCAGGTGCCGGTGTCGAGTTTTCTCCTGACATATGCGTCCCGCGTTGTCCAAAAGGGGAGCTTCCAGCCTTCTTACAGTACTCCCTTCTGAAATGCTTTTTGCTGCTAGGGGGGCTCCTGCCGTCTTAATTACCTTGGCTGAGATTGAAAGGGGGGCTTTTGCCGACTTCGAGATCCCTTTCAATCCTGGAACGAAGTTACAATTTCCGGTGCTTCTTTTTTGCTGCTGGGGGGGCCCTAGGCCTACTTACTTCCCCTCGATATGGTTGAAAGGGGGGCTTAAAGCCTTCTTCGAAATCCCCTTCAACCCAGGAACGGTGATATCTTCCTTCTGGAGTTGGTTTTGATTGGGAGTCCGTTGTCCTGTCTTCTTTTCGGCTGGGAGCGAGCTCCTATTAGTGAGTCCAGGTCCCTTGTTGATTTCGTTTGCTCTTTTTTTTCACTCACTGGGGTGAACGCTTGCTCGCCTAGAGCAGAGGCGTCTATAGATGATATCTACCCCGAGCGTTGGGGGTGACGTGGCCTTATAGCTTGGCTAGTGTCACAGGTTCCCCGTAGATTCTTGCAGGATCAAGGCTTTTCAAGCGTTTACGATCTTTTAACTTGACCAAGCTTCCTTGATCCTACCGGCTGCGCCAATTTTGTTGTATATATCCGTGCTTCTTAAGACTTTCTCTATCGATCATTAACACTCACCTGTTGTTCGTGGTTAATCCAAGTTTTTTCTTCTTTTTCTTTTTAAAGATAACACTCTTCTGTTTATTAATCACTTTATTATCTATTTTATTACTTTTAGTGAACACATCCAAATTGATTCTTGGCACAAGGCTTTCTTAACGTTAAAACGATAACTACTAACTTTTTATGAAACCAGACATGAACATTTTATCCTCCTGTTTTT
>OZ005740.1:59098227-59177145 GCA_963930735.1 Dioctria linearis
GTATGGTCAACTGCGAGAGAATAATTGGTAAAATAATTTTGAGAAATCTAATCGGGGTGCCGTCTGAGCCAACAGCATTGGATTTAATGCGCATGACTACCTCCAGCACAGTGGTGCTTCTGCATCGCTGTTAGCGTCTGGCCCCGCTATGTCTGTTCGGGTGCCGCTGTTGGGTGCTGGAGCGAAGAGTATAAATGTGAAGTGCGAATATGAGCTAAAGGCTGCACCACTGCGGACTAGAAAGAAAGCGGTTGAGATCGTCCGGATCGACATCCATTGAACAACGAGCTTTAGAGCCAAGCCCAAGTTCCTTAATCTTACCCCAGTCAACCCAGTTTTCAAAGTTGCGCCTAGCAAGCTCCTTAGTTTTGGAACGGATTAGGTAGTCACTGTTACTGCGTATTCTGCTGTACTCGGAATGGTTGAGTGATGTTTTGTCTCTTTTTCAACGTGTGTAAGTGATGTCTCTAAGCTGACAATGGAGAATAATATCAGGGCGGTTGAAAATTCTTTCATAAGAAGACTTAATGGGAATCGTTTTTATTGTGACATGTAAGTTGAAGAGATTGTTCAGGTTGTTGGTAACGAAGGAGGCATCGAGCTCAGTGCCCGGGGGTTATGGATAACAGACCAGTCCGTGGCGGAGACATCACTCCTAAGAGCATCATGCTCCACTGCTCCATTTGAGCAGCCCAACACTGTTGCACTGTGCATGAAGTATGCTACTACTTTTAACCTGAAGCGCTCCTGCTGGGAGATTGCTAACAATTAAGGTTTTCTTTCTGTGATCTATCTTCTCTAGGTCTGCAACTCTTGTGCCTAGCCGAATCAAGCCCGGACACTAAAGATCGAACTGTGGTTAATTCTTCGCGTATAATTGAAGGTAAACCGGATAGCGTCTGCAATGATGCAGAGAGCTCCAGTGCTGTTTGTAGTGCTAGCTCTGTATTGTAGGAGTATGTGGGTTGGGTTCCCACGGGGTTACCAGCCAAAGAGGCTGGCTGAGAATGATTTACTGCAGATAAGTTTCTGTCACTTTCTATTACCGGGTCATTCTGTTTGGGCCTCTTAGAAAGCTTGAAGGGAGGTCCTTGGCTGCAGGACTGTTTGCCCACTGCCGGCCCCGTCGTCTTTGCTGATTCCTTGGTTATAGCTGTGGCGAGCGCTGCAGGTGCACTAGATCTTTTTAGACGGCTAGTGGCATCAGTAGTTAGCCCTTTCCTTAGGTTCCATGAAATTTCTGGATTTGCTGGATGCTTGGAGCCGTCGGCTGTGGATTTAGGGGGACTGTGCTTTTTCTAGTCACCTTAGTATCCGCTGGGCCTTGTTTGCCAGTATTTCATTTAGGTTTAAGGTTTGTGACTCTTTTGCCTGGAATGTTTTTACATTTGCTACCAGTGCCAGTGCCTTTGCTATAAGTAGTAGGTTTCGAAGCTGCATTATCACTGCTGAGTGGTACTGGGGACTTTGATGCTGGCAGTATTATTCGGCCCTCGATGCGGTTTAGTGAAGCGAATACAGTCACGGCAGAACCACGGCACCTTGGTGTTATGATAGTGAACAAGGTGGTCCTTGGTAGAGATTTGCACTCAAACTATATGACTCCAGCTTTCACAAGTTAGACATTCTACCCAGTATATGCCAGAGTCTCCCAGGAATTTAGCGCTAGGCTCCTCCTTATTAAAGACAAAACACTTAATTTTTAGGCCAGTGGGGAAGATGGGGCAGTGGTTTTGGTCTGTCTGGTTATCATCTATCAACCATGACCAGTATAAATAATGGATGAGATGGGGTTGGGAAGTTGGTCTGGTAAAGGCGTACCAATTTTGCTCACCTGAACCTTAGAAGCTAGTCTCTGTGTGGGCTTGGCTCCAATAAGAGAGTAGAAATTGTTGATTATGTTCAACGAATTATAGTGCAATTTGACAAGGTCTTTCACATGAGTAATAGCCAGCGAACTCTCTTACTTTTAAGAAGTATAGGTTATAGATTATTTTGCGATAGGCACATCGTTTGTTATGCGCTACTAGAGATCAATTGCGATCTGATATATTATCCATTATCTTTAAATATTTGAGTCCAAACAACAACCAAATTTGTTGCGCTTAGATTAATCATCGATATTATGAGCCAATATAAAGCAATAAAGTAAGGTTATATTTAACTTGAATTGTTGTCGCAGTTTGTAGTTGAGTAGAACTGTGAGCTCAGCTCTCGTGTTGATGCCAATTTTGAAAATGATACCGTGCCGCCCAGACTATGCGAGACCTGGGAGTATCCGTGCCTCCAGCAGCTGAAGTCTTCGCTGGTCACAAAGAAAGCCTCTTGCCGATTATGCTTGATTGCCCAGTCAAAGAACTAGTGCGATTTTAGGTGTTCTCTGATGCATTCAGAAGCACTTCCTCCTATATCTACTTTATTTATGCAAATTTTAATTTTCGCCTCAGGGCGTCACCGTGTATCTCAATATGCCGTGAAAACTCGCACAAAGTGTTAAGCTGTAGAAGCACAGTCTACAGTTGCCCAGTAATTGTGTGAAAAGGGTGCATGCACACTAATAGATAACACCACAAAAGCAAGGCGTAATTCCTTATCCAGATACTGTAGCTATGTAGCATGTAATTTTTCCTATGCTGAAATTATAAATGCCGTCTACTTAGGGGAAAACAGCATGAAATCAAGGTTTCCAGTAAGAGTAATTTAATATATGAGCTGAGTTCCTTATCAACTATAGACGGAAACCAATTTAATTAATTAAAGTGTCTCTTATTTCGAAATGGCGCAGGACGCCAAGCCATCGCTCAAAACTTGTTCGAACCAAATAAAACACGAAAGTTTTTCACAGCAGCAAAGAGCCAAAACCCATATGCATTTTATGAAACAGGACTCATTAAACAGTTAAACCAAAATATAAATAACAAAACGCACAATAAATTATAATTAAGACGAAAAATCTGACACAAATGTTGACTTTGACAGCGCTTCAAAAAAAAAATGTATGCGTTGGAGTATATTATTATGTCATCAGCGTATATCATGATGAAGGCCGTGGCGATATTTTGTACACCTTTGTATATTTTTTTTAAGTGATAGTCAGTGTATACATTCGCGTATTTGCTGGATGTTTTTGCACCCATTAGTAGAGCTTTAGTTTGTTTAAATATCTGGCAGTTTATCTTGAAATAGTTCGCTATTTTGATGTTGAGTTCTATCACTGCTATCATATTTTCTAGGTTATACTTTTGTCCGATGTGTATTTTGAAAGACGAAAAAAATGAGATGGACAAAGAATAGATGGAAGATGAGGAGACGGGGATTTAGCATTGTTTGCAAATATGTTTCCGGGAAATACTAGTTCAGCTAGTATGTCCTGAAGTCAATGAAGTAGTCGCCTATCTGCAGCCTAGCCTTTAGCTGAAGTCTGCCGATGGAGTACTAGTTTAAATAGAAGAACTAGCGTTGAGAAGTACTCGAATCCTTATGCTTCAGCCTCAAGCTCATAGCCGCAGCACGGTACCAATTGCATCATATGGCCTGAGGTGGTTGCAATAGAGTTTGGATGGAAACAACGCCTCCAATGGTTGCTACCAGGAGTAATACTAATGTCAGGTAATGACTCTTCAGCTGATTGATGATGTCTGCAGTAAACAGACCCTGGAACACGCGATCTCGTCAGTACTTAGCTACGTCCTGTGGACGGTAGCTGGAGGTTGTTAACACCAAGCCGGCTAGAGCTGAGAAGGAAGTAAATAAACGTGACAGATGGTCGAGGGTGGTGGAACTTAACTGGCTTTCATGGAAACTGTTAGAAGTTCTTGTACCCTGTTGGTCTCGAGAGAAGCTTTAGAATATCAAGGCGACCATATATCGCCTTGACAACCGTCCAGTACTAACCGGGCCTTAAATCGAGGCACAGTCAAACGTCCGTTTGTTAGTTCCTGTGAAACTGATGCTGAATTATGAAAATTGGTACGGTATCTGTAGCTCCGTAGTGCAGTCGTCTGAGAAACACATTCGACTCTTGCAGTCGGTCAAGTTACCCGGAGTAATTCTGTAAATAGAGTTATTTTTTCAAGCATAAAAGGGGCATCCGTAGTTATCCTTGTAGAGAAATGGAGACAAATAAATTCCAGATAAATTCTTATTGATGAACGAATTTATAGCATCAATATTATTAATTCTTCTCAAATAACATAACATCTTTTTTCTTGCTTAAACAAACAAAGCTGGCAGTTGGATAATACGCTAAGCAAGGTATTAGTAAGTGAAGTTAGTGAAGAAGCCTCCAGGTTTCAACATGTGCACCGCTCAGCCCCTGGGACATCGCCTTGGGCCGAGGAAGGTCATAAAGAAATTAAGGATCGATTGAAATTGTTTACGCTCAGTCCTCCACGCTTCGCTCTGGACCGTGGATTCACTAATAAAGGAATTTCAATTTTTTACCCTGCCGAACGTTTAGCTCTCCGAGCTTTGTCCTGGAAGAGGAAAAGTAGGTCGGGAGGAAAGATGAAAAGGTATCAAATAGGTGTCGCCCTTATCAGCTTCCGCAGAGCAAAGCCATTTGCAGATCGATATTAGAATTATTATATTTACCAAATTGCACGGCAGCATTTATTTTGTATTTAATAGATCAAATACATAGAATTAGAGAATTTAGTCGTACCCCTATAGCGTGTTACCTTTTGTTTACATGGTACAAAATAGATATATTTACTTAACCCTTAAGTATCGGGTAAGAGCAATTTTAAAAGCGAAAAAAAATGTAAAACCCATTCTTTCTCGACATTTCGCCTTCCAGTAGCTTTTCATCTTAGAACAGTATTTTGAAAATCGACAAACTGCAACGTACGCTTGCTTTTGTGTTCTAGTGAGGTGTGACCCCCTGCGCCCACTTATGTAATTTTTTTTTTGTGAAGTAAGTTTTGTTAGGTATATCTTTCGAAATTTCTACATTTTATATATTTTCGGATGAGTTCTAGCGAAAATAAATAAAACGTATGTTGAGATTGCAGTTTTGAGTGAAAAGTGGTTCTTATTTTGTTACTTTCCCATTCCTAAAAGATTGGCAAGAAGTTACTGAGTATGTAATATAAAATTATTCTTATTTTATTTTTGTGTTAAGTTAAAGAGGAGTTATTTGGTTTTTCATTTTTTGTTAAAGCAATGAGATTTAGTTATCGAACCTGCATTGTTTTTATTTTTGAGAGATTTGTGATTTACTTAAATTTATAGAAAGAAATTCAAGTCACGGCTGACCCCATGCGCACACCTGTGTGATTTTGCTAGTGCGTCTACCACTGTTCCGTCCCGGAACAATTAAACTAAAACTAAACTTACATACTAAAAAACTCACACACTTTTTTACCACGATGATACATCGGCAATAATTCCCGCGATATCCCACGAAGAACCCAGAAGCAAAAATCTAACAGAAAAACAAGTACGGGTATTTATAAAATCAACAAATGGTAAAATCTCAGATCATTTACAAATTTTAAACGATCTGAGACTTTACCAAGAAACAAATACTCACTCATTAAACAAGTTAAACAATCCCGCGCCACAGTCATGTCTCCACCACCTAAAAAGAAATAGAAAACAAATCATTAATGAAATGAATAACATAAACATTAAAAAATGTAAACACTTACCCAAACATCTGAAATGAACCACTTTGACATTTCCAATATGGCGGCCCATAGTATAGCAAATTATTCCGATTAAAACTATGATGACGCCATTTTTGGACCAAGATGGATAATTTTTGGACCAAATGCATGAAAATTCACACGATGACCCCATTTGTGGACCAAATACGTAAAAGGTTCACGCAAAGACGCGGGCGTCATTGGCAACGCCACCGGCAGACACAATTTCTATTGTGTGTTTGCCTATAAATAGCGAGCGATTGGAAACATAAAATCACTTCCGATTTGACCAAGCGACAACACAGATCGATGGCTCTGAAACCAAATTAAGTCTTTATTAACAAAACCAAGGGAAGTATTTCTGACTCCCATTTATACTAATATTTTTATATAAACTTAATAATACTTCAGTACCATATTCTGGAGTCTTTGAACCCAGCTACAATTAGTCTGAGCAGATCTGTGACGCTCATTCTGTCACCCCCAACCTCACTTTTTATTTTCTATAATTAATAGTTAATTTTTCTTTCTTCCGATCCACAGATTAATGAATAAATCTCACCAGTGGAGGTCAAGAAATAAAAATAAAATTTAAATAAATATATTAGAGGTAATACTAGAATATAATAGAATTAGTGAACTTGAATTAATGAATTGCAATTAGTTAAAGTAAAAATTGGATTACTTGTACCTGAATTTGTAAAATATATAAGTCAATAAATAGTGAATTCTGTTAGTTTGAAAATTCATTCTGTCTTATCATTTCGAAAACCGGCACCTGCCCCCTTTTTTATGCTAAGCCCACATTGGGACTTAACAACCACCTTAAAAATTAACTATAATCCTACTTATTTTGAATTTATTGTTATCATAATACTAATTTCGTCATGTGGTAAGTAAACTCTATTATCGTAAACTTCTGCAGTCACCTTGTTATTTGAATTGTACTTGTATCACGGTATGTGATTTGTTTACTATCAACGATGAGCGGAGGCAGCCATTAGGCAGATCTCTTTATTAATTTGACCGCATCTAGGAAGATAGCGATGCCAATGTAACGGGGTGCAGCTAATACTAGCACTCACCAAAGTGAGACATTCGAGCTCTGATAAGACTAATGAATTATTCTTATCATATATTATACACAAGTAATAGGCTAACCTGAATTACGAATTGTACAATTACTGTGTCCTTAGACAATATCATTCCATGAAATTATTAGCTGTGTTGTAAATAGCTAGTAGACTGTAGGGAAAAATGATGATAAAAATACGCAAGGTAATTGTTTATGTACGCAATTAGTGAATAATTGAAAACAAAATAACAAAAAAGGAAATAGGAATTAAATGACTTCATTTATGCCTTCCTGGGCTATCTGCTGTGCACAACTTCTAATGAAAATTCAAAGTTTCCTCGGCGGGAAAATCTGCCCTAGTTTCTCATTGTTCGAAACAACTTTTAATATGGCCTCTCTTCAGATTGAAGGTAAACGATGAATATTTGTCCATAGCTATGTAGACCGGAAAAAATCATAAAGTTTCCTGGAAGCCAATCTCACTCGACACTCGTTGTAGTGTGAGACTGCTGAGAAAATTTCAATGATATTTTTAAAATGCTTGTAATAACAGTGAACGCTATACAGCCGTAAGTCATTGGAATCTATAAAAATGGCGTAGAAATTAATTATAAAAACCCTGGGAGTAATAAATTGAGACTATAGGCATTCAGCAGTTAATTAACTTATTGATACATGGTACTGTTGTCGTGGGATTGAATGCAAGGGAAGCTCTGCAGGAGGGTAGAAAAATGCACATGCCTTGACAGTTATCATTGGCGGAGTTACCTATATGAGAAATATTGCATTAGAAAAATTTTCATACAAAATTACACGCCTTTCATCGTATAAATTAATTTTCCGGAAGGAAGAAATAACAATTATTTTTGAAAAGGTGTGCTTTTTTTATATTATTAAGCCAATCTCAGGTATGCCCTGCGATGCAAAGTACAGCACGGCAAAAATGATATAGTGGAAGGATAAGGAAACATGAAGAAAGTGGCGGAGCGGCTGATGTATGTCACTGCCGCATCTTCGCAAATTGTAAGCCCAAGGAAAAACTGAAGCTGGTCTGCTCCAGAAAGAACCACAAAATCCACTGTACAGCCGAAAATAATAAAAACTGATTACTGGATTACGAACGACACAGGACTTAATTAGTCCATGCACTATTAAATGATAAATTTTCTTTAATTTTTACTAAAAGGGAGACCCCAGTGTAGAAGGTTCAAAATCGGAGTAATTTTTAGGCTTGAATTGCTAAGAAATTAAACAAAATCAAGATCGGTAAATAATGGCTAATTTTACGTACAATAAAAAACGCTATCCATGTATCGATAACGCTAATTGTATATGGCTGATAGTTTTTACAGGATACGTCAAAAATCTAAACTTTTATATGGCAACACCAAGGGGTTGCTGATTTAGTCCATTTTTTAAACTTTATTTATTATTACTATGGTGCCAAGAATGTCAGCTCTCTACCTTGACGCGTTGTTAGGCATAGTCAAAGTAAAAAACGAAATTTTAGTATAGCAACCCTACGAAGGAGTTACCAGCTTTGTCCCATTTTTTATCTTAAGTTTGCTTTATCGTAAGGACGGCAGACAGACGGATGGGCAGACGGACGGACCGACAGACGAACATGCAAAAATCAAAATAACTTTTAATATTATGCGTGAGTGTCCAACCCATTTTTCTCTACTAGGATAAATTCTGTGCGTTACAAACGGAATGACAAACTTAGTAAAGGTACCATATAAGAAATCATATGGGGTATAATAAAAATTATTAAATATACACTTTAATTACATGGTGAAGTTGTAGTATCCTCCAAGGAACCCGTACACCCAGCACCCGGTCTGGCACCAAGTACTAGTTCTGGAAAATCCGATGGTCTATTACTATTATTTCAGAATTGAGATTTTTTGTGATTAATATAAAATAGTTAAGTGAAATATATGAAACAAAATATTAAATGTTCCTTTTGAAAGGTACATTTAATCCTATTTCTGCCTGTTCGCTTGTCGTGACATTTTACTTTTTTGTATTTTCTTTCTAAAGAACGAAATTTTGCTTCGATTTGGTTTTCAGAGAAAATATACTCTTTCTCTTGAAAACGCTTTTGGATTTGTCGCCACTGTAATACGCCCAATATATTGTGCATATTCATAAACCGACCAAAAAAAATAGAAGTTTTACAAACAACTTCCATAACCGCGTGAGGCAAGTGGGGCCAATAACATATGTACAGATTTCGAGGGTCCTTCAGTGCCAATGTTTGGGCAGGAATAATTGGGACTCGATTAGTAGGTCCTATAATATTTCCTAAATAGCGACAATTTTAGAATTCCTCCAAACAACTTTGGAGGATATTATTGATGACCTTCCTCTCAGCTTCACACACAGAATGTGGTTGCAACATGGCGATGCTAAAGCACACTACGGGGTACGGGTCAGGAAGTACTTAAATGAGCGGCTTCCAAACAAACGGATTGGACGTGGAAGTGATATTCCTTGGCCTCCTCGATCACCAGAACGAACGCCTCTGGATTTTTATTCTTGGGGTCACTTAAAAAATCTTGTTATCACGTCGCAAAACAGATCTAATCTCGCGACGATTTAGGAAATTGAATAGTAGCAGCAGGTAATAATGCAAGCCGAGTATTTGAACAATTTATGAATTAGTAGTTATTTATAGGCTAGATACTGCATTGTAAATGTCATTAAAATAATAACATTTTCGATTTTGATCACGTGTCTTGGAAAAATCAATACATTGTTTTATTTAACCACGACAGATTAAAAGTAATAGTGTAAAATATATTGTTAACAGTCCTAAACATATACTTAAAAATTATAAATTAGGTTTCACTCGATTTTCTTGCTTCATGGCTTAGTTTTCCCACCTTTACAAAAAAAATTTAAATTTCGAAATAATTTCGTTCAAGTATGGGCGTTGTATGATGCAAGACGTTTTATCCTGTATCTCGGAGAGCACTTGAGCTAGACTAAAAATGTTGTATTTCCCTGACAGGCAACAGATTTGGGATGTCTTCTGTAGGTATGGAACAGTTTAGGAGATTTTCGACACTCAAAGAAGATAATTTTTCGAAGAGGAAAACATTTTTGACGTTATATCGCTAATTTCTTATTTAACTATAAACGTTTTTGAAAGCTAGTTGTTATAAATGCAAGTCAGTAGTATTACAAATAAAACAAGACCAAAATGGCGGTTCAGTAACCTAAAAGAGCTGAGTTACAACCTAAAAAGCGTTGCAAGTACCTCATTTTCGCAAAAAATCTAAAATGCGCTGTAATTTCGAAAATAACACGAATTCGAAAAAAAAATTAATATGACATTTCTTTTAGGCGTTTCAGTATTGCATACTTTTCCAGGAATACCCTGAACATATGCATCATAAAGAGCAATAGTTCCAACTGAGGTCAGAGAGTTGCATATTCACAAACAAAGTACAAGTTGACTCGCTGACCTACGAACTTGCTTCTGCAGATAAAATACGCTGAAGCTAATATAAACAAAAGTTAACGATAAACGAAAGACTTTTGTTTGTAAAATCCAGTTACAATCACATGAGTACTGAATGAAATGATAACATAAAAAAGTGAAACGTGAGCTATGTTTCCCAATGGGAATGAACAATGTAATCGATACAAAGAGATTCTCATGCAAATATTGTATGAGAAACTTTTTGTAGGTATGAGTACCAGTATAGATCAGTCAGGTAAATTCTATATAAATATATTCATTAATCAGTATCGATTGAGTATCGAATTAATTCTTTGGAGTTAAAGTTGTTTAGTTGGACCGACTTAGCGCAAAACTCGCCGCTCCGTATGAGTTAAAGCTATCTGACTGCTCCATCCTTTCCTGCTCGACCTGTTGTATTGTGTGCACCGTGCTCCGGCGGGAGAGCGCACAGATGCTTGAGAGAGTATTTCACACACTTAGTGGACACTGATTAGGGAACATTTAGTTTATTGGTTTTTGCGAAGTTTTTGGAGGTGGGACGTAAAACGGGTTATTTTTGCGCTCTGTGTGGACTGATATGGATTTCAACCTATCAGACAGAGTTGCCTTTGTAAGATTGTACCAGTCCTCTGTTTTTTCATAGCATGATTGCTTAAAATAATCATGAGTTTCAGTAAAATCTTCATGATTTTGAATCAGGGTTTCCGTTTTTTCAAATGAAGCCCATACGTCTTCCAAATTTTGGAGTTTTTCAGAAGTAAAGTCTGAAGTCCTTTTGCTTTTATGTTACGTCGTGCGTGCGTGCCGTGCTCCTGGAGAGAGCACACAGCTTTTATAGTTAAACAAACTCTTTTCACTTGATTATTTATTTTCGACACAAAATCTTTTTATTAACAAATTTTGAATCTTATTATTCGATTCGAGTCACCTGATAAAATTATTTTAGACACAAAATCTTTTTATTAACAAATTTTAGTTCTTATTATTCGATTCGAGTCACTTGACAAAATTTTTTTAGACACAAAAATCTTTTTATTAACAAATTTTAATTCTTATTATTCGATTCGAGTCACTTGACAAAATTTTTTTTAGACACAAAAATCTTTTGGTTACAAATTTCAATTTAGAAGCAAATATGTTTATTCCAGTACAACTCTCGGCGGATTTCAAAAAACGACTCCCCGTGGTTTGGGCTTGATGGCCCCAGGTACCCACGATCACTTTTTTAAAAGCTTTTTTATCTTATTGTTTTATTGTTTTCTCACGACGTTGAAAAAACGTACGTGAGAAAATGCAAAAAACTTTGGTAGCAATGCATATGCATGACAGCAAAACTGTAATCCGATATGCACTTGTGCGCCCGTCTTGAAATATTAATTTTAAGCGGGCGAGAATAATTGTAATAATTGTATGTATGTATGTACATACAATTAGATTACAAATTGAATAATATACGTATGTGCAGTGTACAGTGTACGTACAAAAAGTGAAAAGAAGAAGACACTGTACGTAGGTAAGTGTGCAGTGCATATCGTGGGAATGAAATGCATGCCTGATAACAAAATGCATTTTTAAATGCATTTTAAATTTCAAATGAAATTTTAAATTAAATAACTTTTCATTTTCAGGGTCATTTATGTGATACATCAATATATTGTATAGGGCAATATATTGATGTATTGACCTATTGGTTGTGATTCGGGGCATAGGTACCTGAGTCACAACATCCCTCCCCCCTGGGGAAAAGAAAGTTTTATTCTTTTGAGAAGAAAACTTTCTTTCTAACATATGCAGAATTTCAATACTTACAGGAAATTTTAATATATCATAATCTTATAGCAAAAATTGATCAAAATATGTACATATATTGTTTGTATATTGTTAGTTATACTAGTTAATTACTACGTATAGGAAAAGAAGAGAAGAAGGAATACCTCGTTATAGAAGGAGTTGTGCTAACAATAATATATGTTGCATATTTTACATATAATTCTTTGTAAATTTATGTCTTATATGGTAATTCTTATTATTCCCCTTTTTTTTTTTTTTATTTTGCAGGAGCTAATATCGTGCTGGTTGGGAGGTCTATCTACTTCCCCGCCCCGAGTGCCGTGGATAGCCAAACTCCATTGATAGGCCCGGACGCTGAGTAACCGCAATTTTTCTTTTCTTTTTTTATTATATATACATATATATACTTATCATGAGTTAGTGTTTTTAACTATTTTTTTTCCTCCCTATTTTTGTATTGCTAATACTTGTCCTTCTACGGATTGAACACTCAAAAAAAAAATAAAATATTTTTATAAATAAAAAGAATCAATAAAAAAAAAGGAAGTGGATTTTTGGAGATATAAAATTGATGTTGTTTTTATTGTTTTTGCCCTTTTTCCTCATAGCTAGTTGCCTTTGTATTGTTTATATTTATTATTATTTTTTTTTGTTTTTCTTTTATTCTTTGGTTTTAGTATCTATAATTCGATAGGAGTTACCTATCATATGGGTATTTGTAGCTAAACTAAAATTTATAGCTAAGCTGGGATAAAAAGTTATGAATAATGCTAATAAAATGATTACAATTTTTTTTTTTTTTTTTTTATAACTATTATGTTTATCTTATTTACTTATTACTTTTTAATATTTAGTAGGTACACTAATATGTACGGTTGTTATTTTCTTATTTATTTAAAAAGAAAATGTTGGTGCTAATGTATAGTAAGTTCTTTTTTTTTGTTATTATTTATAATACCTTATTATTTGATATGTTTAAAGCTTTTAAGCTATTAAAAATGAGGTGAATAATATTAAATTTGTAATTATACATAAATGTTTGGTAGTTTTACAGCTACTTGCATTTACCTTATTTATTTATTTATTTTATTTATATAAATCTTTTTTTTACTATTATTAGTTATGTTTTTTTTTTTTTTTTTTATACAAAACTAGATGTATATACATGTGAGATATTATTAATCTATTGTTGGAATGAGGGTGGGTATTATTGAGGACTATAAAAAAATGGGAAAAGGAGGTTACTGTTGTTCGTTTCTTGTTTCTGTCAAAGTTTTCTAATGCCTGTTTTTCTTGGAAGTAGATCCCTGTGCTTGAACTCATTGGATTTATCTCGATTCTGAAAACATGAGTCCATTGGATACGTACAAATATAGTGTATATATTTAAAATAGTTATATTATAACATTAATTGGAGAAAATTTCTCCAGTTTTCCTGTTGGGAGCAGGAGTTATCTTAAATCTTATCTCTCTAGGTGCAGGCGTAGGAATACCTTCCAGTTCTTGTTCTGGGAGTGTATTTTGAGATTCACGGGTTTTTCGTTTGTATTTAATATACAGATAGGCGCCAATAAAAGTGATGATTAAAGCCACTGTTAAATATGACAGTGCATAATGGTGGATATGATGGCTATTTATGGGATTAAGAGGAATTTTTTCCTGATCATTTTGGAAACGAATGGATTTTAGAAGTTTATCTAGATCCATGCTGTTTGTAATATTTAAGGGATTTCTTTCTGTGGGTGTTTCCACCGCGGAAAACGTCATATTCCACAGTATACTGGAAATGTTAATTGATGGGACGAAGTTTGAATTAAATTTGGATATTTTTGCATTATGTCCGTGCAAGATGAATTCTTTACTTCGTACATAACAACCGGGATGTATATATATTGTTCCTGTTCCATGCAGGGTTTGTGAATTAATGGAATTTTCACAAATTATATCTATATGTAGGGATTCTTTTAGGGAGAAAAGCCAAGCGTTTTGCTGCGATAATTGCGTCCAATAATGATTTTGTTCTAATTTTTGGATTTTGCATTTCGATGTAATTGGTTCCTTTTTAATCAAATTTACTTCACATTGGTTTGCTTTTGTATTTGTGTTTAGGATAGGCGATAAGATCTTACAGTAAAAATGCGTTTGGTCCAACGTTGCGCAATTATGGATATCCTGAAGTGTTAATTCAATATAGTGTTCACGATTGTAGTCTATAAGGATATATTCCTTTAATGGGTTAATGTACACGAAAGATCCGTTGAGGAGTGTAGGTAATGGCATTGCTTTAAAAATTTGATATGGTTCCTTGAAAGGAAGGGGAATTCTGAGCTCTATAATTATTTTATTATTGAAGATATTTGCGGCTATTGTACTTAATTTGTATATCTGTGTAATTATATTTTGTCTGGAATTTATGGGAAGCATCATTGAACTGGGCAATTCCTGCCTGATATTCAATAAAACTTCTTCAATTTTTTTCGGGGATATGAGCGTAGGGTGGAATTTTCCATGCCTTGAATCTGTTAGAAGATCTATTAGCTCTGTTTGGGTATTTTGGTATCTAAATGCCATTAATGAGATTAGTGAGATTAGGGATTCGAGTTCAATGGATATTTTGTTATCTAATGTTCTGTTTTCCATTAAAGAAGAGGCTATCTGAATCGATATCAACTTTTTATGCATAACCAGAAATTCCTTTTCAATTGCGGTTTTAGTTTTGTTGAAAATATTTGCAGTTGCTTCGACTATTGCAGTTTGGCTTTTCATAAGGGAAAGAAGGGAGTTTTGGTTTAAGGTAAGGTTATGGATTTGCTCATCATATAGCCTGGCATCGTCTTCGTCCAATGTGCCAAAAAGAGCTTTAGAGATTGAGCCTATTGCATTAAATAGCGCTCTTTGTTTCCTATTTTGTGTTACAAGTAACATATTCCTATATTCTATGTTTGCTATAATAAGATTTATTTGTAGCAACGTACCGTTACAGGTGTGGGCCATTGCTGAATTCCCATTAAGTCTCTGGCAGGTCATCGTTATTTGCTGTGCGATGAACTGGATATTATTGAATTCCGATTTAAAATTCGCCAGGTCGTAATAGGTGACGACTTTCCATTCGTTGGTATAGAAATTGGCTCTGCCAATTTCTTCAAAATAAATGCCTGCACTAGCATTTAGTTGCTTTACTTCTACTCCTGAGCCATAGGCTAAAGGGATGAAGATTAAGAAGACTGCCATTTGTATCATCTTGAAAACCTGGAAGATGATATTGCGTTATTCAATTGGAATAAGTCTTTTTGAAGAGGATGAAGCTTTTTGTATTAGTCCGAAAAAAGTTTTAAGTCATTATTATGGACTCTTCTAATTTTATTATTGACTTTTATAGTGGAATTTTCAGGGGAATTGATTTCCATTATCTCATACGGGCCTGACCATAGTGGGGAGAACTTGTTATCTCGAACTCTGCTCTTGAGTAAGACTTTATCTCCTACTATGAAGGATTTCTGGGCGGAGTTTTTGTCGTATTGCAATTTGGACTTTTCTTTATTGGCCATGGCTATGTCTTTAGCTATTTTGAAGCTGTGTTGTAGACGCGCTTTCAGCTCGTTTGCATAATTATCGTAATTATAGCAAACTGCTGGTGATGATTTCAAATTGTTTGGGATTTCGGCTGGGAATCCGTATAGGAGTTCGCGTGGAGTATAATTAGTACTCGAATGAGGGGTGGTATTGTATACAAACATGGCATATGGGATCCATGTATCCCAGTCTTGTGGATCTTTTGCCACATAAGATCGGAGATATTCAGCTAAAGTTCTGTGGCTCCTCTCCAATGCACCGTTAGTCTGAGGGTGATATGGAGTAGTTTTGAGCCTTTTAATCTTCAGCAGTTTTGACACCTCGGCGAACATGCCACTTATGAGGTTGGAACCTTGATCTGTTAGGATGCTTTCTGGAATACCATGTCGACAAACCATAAACGTATGGTCTGAATTGCTCAACTGCGAAAACTATTGCCAAGAGCTCTTTCTCTATTGTTGAGTAACGAGTCTCTGCACCATTGAGAACTCGACTCACATAGGCGATTGGATGATCTTCTTGATCATCAACTTGTGAAAGTACTACTCCGATGGCGTAGTCACTGGCATCAGAGGTGACAAAAAATTGCTTGTCGAAGTCGGGATATGATAAAATTTGTGCTGAAATTAATTTGTTGCGTAATTCGCAAAATGCTTCGTCGCAGATTGCGTCAAACTTGAAAGGAGTATCTTTTTTCAAAAGACTTGTAAGAGGTTTCGCAATCTTTGAAAAATTTGGTATAAAGCGGCGATAATAGCCGACAAAACCAAGGAAGGCTTTAATATCTTTTTCCTTCCTGGGTCTGGGGTATGACTGAACTGACTTAATTTTCGCTGGGTCAGGTTTGACTCCATTTTCTGTAATTATGTGCCCTAAATACATAATTTCCTTTCTTAGGAAATGGCACTTGTCTGGTTGGAGTTTCAGATTAAAATTTCGGAGACGGCTAAATACTGCTGTGAGTCTTGTGTTGTGATCTTTTAGATTGTATCCATGAACTACAATATCGTCCATGTATACGAAGCAATATATGCCTTGAAGGCCAGATAAAACATTATTCATGGCTCGTTGAAAGGTTGCAGGGGCGCCTTTTAAACCAAATGGCATGCGATTGTATTCGTAGTGGCCATAGGGTGTGCTAAAGGCGGTTTTCTCCCTGTCCTTCGAGTCCATCTTTAACTGGTGAAATCCACTGGCTAGGTCGAGTGTGGTGAAATATTTCGACTTCCCCAACTGGTCTAATATATCAGTGATATTAGGCAGTGGGTATGCATCGCCAATAGTAATGTCGTTAATACGACGAAAATCTACCACAACTCGCCACTTTTTATTTCCATTCTCATCTGGTTTTTTAGGAACCAGGAGAAGTGGAGAATTCCAGGGACTATGGGAAGGTTTTATAATATCAGACTGCAGCATTTCTTGTATCTGCCGGTTTATTTCAGTTCGGCTTGCCTCAGGAAGTCTATAAGGCTTGGTGTAAATGGGCGGTTTATCTTGGAGGGTCTCGATTTTGTGGGTAATCGCATCTGTTTATGAAAGGAAATCCCCTTCTATGAAGAAGAGATCGTTGAATTCCCTACAGATATCGCGAATACTCTCGGACTCTTCTGAATTACAGTGATCCAATTTTATAAGGTTTTGCAGTTTTCTTATTCTGCCCTTAATTGGATCTCTGTTTGAGTCTGTAGAGATGACTACAAAGTCGTCCAAGTCTTGGTATACTGGGTTCACCTCGTAAGGGCCCAGATCGGCGTCCTCCTCATTTGTATTGAGGATTAGGACTTTTGCCATACCATTGACTGGTTCGACGATCGAGTTTCCAAGAAATAAGCCTGGCCTTATTTCCTTCTTGAAACAGACCGATTCATCTTGAAGAGAAGGAGTTGGAATTTCAATGATGAATTCTGATCGAGCCGGAATTTTAATTTTGTTTAATTTATCCGATTCTTTCTGATGTTTGTTAGGAAGGAGATATGATTCCAACTTTTGTGGAATTATGAAGGAGTTATTCGATGATTCCGACTCGATAGAATTTGAAGAAGTTAAACATTTATTGAGATTCCTTGACTTCTTTTTTGATTTATTACTAGACTTCACATTTTGTGAAGTGCTAGATGATGGAGATAGATTTTTGTTTGATGCAGCCTTTTGTGCGGCTGTAGATGGGGATAGATTGTCGTTATTATTTAGTTCCATTTGGGTTGGAACTACTGATGGTGATATTTTTATTTTGGAATTACCTTTGGGCTTCACTTCCTGTGAAGCATTGGATGGAGATAGATTGTTATTATTTTTTCGCTTCACTTCTTGTGAAGCATTTGATGGAGATTGATTTACATTGCTTTGCGAAACAATTGATGGAGATAAATTTTTATAATTTTGTTTGTTGGGGAATGTTATCTCCGTATACAGTAAACTTTTAGTATGAGACCTCTTTTCTGGGTCTTCGCTTTTCAAATAAACATATGGGTAATTTGAATAGTATTCCTCATACGGATAAAATTCATTTGAATCGTTAGTTTCTAGAGAAATGTATTTATTTTTGTAATTGATACTAGCATTGTATCGAGATAGAAAGTCGTGACCAAGCAGGCCATCGTATGAGAGGATGGAGTTATTTCCCACTATTTGAAATGGGTGTTCTAAGATGGAGATATTTTGCTCAGATTCCAGAGATAATTTTGCGAATATTAGTCCTTCTGTACAAGTGGACTCAGTAAACAATGTATTTATATTACAGACAGCATCTCTGTAGCAGATACTGTCTGGCTTTAATGGATGGGGTTTAATTAAACTGATCTCTGCTCCCGTATCAATTAAAAATGTGAGTTTTGGAGCAGAGCAGATATCGATGGACAAGGAAAGAGTTAGCGAATTTTTATTTATTTGGACAGGGATTTGAATTAATTTGTTTTTGTCTAATTTCCTGTCGATATTGTTTCGGGACTCCTGTGAACTTGTGCCTTTGTTTGTATCTGCGAGAGGTTGCCGAAATTTACCTCCCGCTGCTTCCAGTTTCCCTGCCTGGATGCCGATGAACTTCTATTATTTTTCCTCATTGGAGATGGTGATCTTTTTGCCGAGACGTTCGCGTTGTTGTATCTCGGCGGTGGAGCTCGATTTTCTCGGATTACCGGCTGTTGCCAGTCCCTGTTTTGTGGCTGTCTCTCAGCCGTGTTCGTTCGCGGAGTATCGCTTACCTTTTGAAAATTATTTCGATTTCCTTGGCTGCTATTAAGACGATTATTATTTGCAGCTCTAGTCCTGCATTCCTCGAGTGTATGTCCCATCCGATGACAATATCGACAAGATGGAACCTGTGACGGAGATGTAACCTTATTGTAATCTGTAGGACGTTGTTGTAATTGCGAATTAATTCTTGGAATTGTGTTAAAATTTTGCGTTGAGCGTTGTATGACTGGGCATTTTGAAACAGCATGCCCCAGTCTACCACATTTAAAACAAAGTAGATTTGAATTGCTATTCTGTTGAAAGGGATATTGATTTACCTTGTTATTTGCTTGAAAATTAGGTTGCCTTTGCTCTATACGTGATGAGTGATCTAGAATATTTGACCTTAGTGAAGTGAAGGATTTATCAGGATGAACTTTAGCTAAAGTCTGTAATTGTGGATTGGATAATCCGTCTTCAATTGCCCTTACAGCCTGACTCTCATTATCTTTTAATAATGATTTTAGTAGTACTTTATCCGTTGTGTAAGAGTGCGTTGCCTCATTTAATTTGGATAGTGTTGCATTTAGTCTTTGAAGGAAGTCTTTTACACTTTCCTCTCTACTTTGTCTCGAATTACTTAATTGAGACTGTAAGGTGGATCTAGGAGTTTTAACTTCAAAAGTTTGAGTCAATATCAATTTTAGATCAGGCCACTCTGATATCTCATTGTATCTATATACATCATATGCCTCTGCAGATAATTTACTCCTTATTAAGCTAAGGAGGGAGTGTTTTTCGTTCACCGTCGATGCCGTCGCGTATATATCATCACAACTGGAGATAAATTTGTGGAGATCTTTCGGATTTCCACTGAAATTGGGGATGAGCGATCTAGCTTCTGATAGGAAGGAGGTAGATTGGTCTCTAAAGGAGACATTACTATGATTTTCCCTGAAATTAGTTGTATTATTTGTTAAGTTTTGGGATCTTGAGTCCAAGTGTTCTTGGAGCGCAATTATAGTGTCTGTGTATGATGTTTCTATATCGGCGTAAACATCATTTTTAAAATAGTCATTTTCGAGGTCGTTGGGGCTGGTATATGAAATTAATTCATTGTGCGTTGCCTCGAAATCATCCCAGTATTTGTTCAATGAATTTATCTTTTGTGTCAGATATGTCTGTGTTGTAGTCGATAATGAATTAAAATTGATCGATTGTATAATTCGCGATATTGACTTTTGCCTATGATCCTGCAACCTAAACCTTACTGAATTAGATTGATTATTGTCTGTGTTGTCTTGATTATCAGCTGCAGTTGTTTTTTGTGAAGTTTTTGGAAGTGGAATGTAAAACGGGTTATTTGTGCGCTCTGTATGGAGTGAAATGGATTTTAACCTATCAGACAGAGTTGCCTTGGTAAGGTTGTACCAGTCCTCTGTTTTGTCATAACATGACTGTTTATAATAATCATGAGATTCATCGAAATCTTCATGATCTTGAATAAGGGTTTCCGTTTTTTCGAATGAAGCCCACAAGTCTTCCAATCTTTGAAGTTTTTCGGAAGTAAAATCCGAAGTCCTTTTTCCTTTATTAGCTTTGTGATATTCGGCCAAGATTTGTCTAACTTCTGCGGTTCTTTGGACCTGAGACAAGCAAAGCTCGTCGAATGTTTTGTTTTCGTTTGTCATGTTTTGTTGAGCAGTAAAAATCCGAGAATTAGGTTGAAATTTAGTATGAAATTTATTCAAATTGGGAGAAATTAGGTATATGTTTACGTATTTTTTTTGTAAAGAAATAAAAACACTTGCTTGTTAATTATAATTGACTTTGTATATATATATGTAGCAGCTGCCAAGCAGCAGATCAATTGATGGGATCGGAGAATATTGGGATCAAGTTTGTTAAATTTTGTAAAAAAAAAAAAAAAATTTAGAAGACGTGGGAAAATTTTATGGAACAGAGAGGATAGGAGAAACACATGCAAAAATTGACTAATACTCTCAACAATTTGAAACAGGCAGTAAGCTATTTATATGTGAATATTTTTGTTAAAAAGAAAACTGGAAATTGAATTTGTATTTACATAAATTTTAAAATAAATTCGGGAATAGGAACTATTTCTGGAACACTCTTTCCAATCAAAATCTCTCCGCTGAACGATAGCCTTACAAAATTCTATCGCAGGGGACAGATTGTTGATTTTTCGAAGTCCTCTGACCAGCAAGCTCACGAGGTCTTACCGCAGAGGTCGCTTCATGGAAGGGTGGAAGGTGATAATTGGATAAAATGATACAATTATCTATATTAAATCGAGTTAATCCGGGGAAATTTTGCACTGTTTCTTACGAAAAAAAAAGGAAATCACTTATATATGTGGAAAATATTGTTTGCACTAAATTGTTCTTATGGGGTATAAATGACTGGATAATAACAATAATATATATATATTTATAATATGGGTAAAAATACGGATAAAATAAACAGCTTTTCACGCTACCTTTAACTTTATCCAATATTGTTATAGTTGCTAGTATATTTGTTTTGTTGATGTTGATGTCAGTACGTCGCGCGTCCGGGGCGACGATTTCTAGGAGATTTAGAGTTGGGCTAAAGATGTTGCTGTTGTATGTTGTGCGTAGGTGTTGGATGACAATGGTATGGTGATGACGATATCCAGATGTCTTCCTTCTTTGGCACGTCTTTGTGAGGCAGGGATGAAGCCTCCTTGGGTCCCACGTTGAGCGCTCTGGCGCTTAAACTTTAAATTTCCTCTAAGTACCCTTGTTGGGTACCCGGGTTTATTTTTTTTTTTTTTTATTATTATTATTATTAAATTTTTTCTTTTTATTTTATTATTTATAGGCACTGATTTTTCGGGTAGGTACACCGCTGCCACCAGTATGTTACGTCGTGCGTGCGTGCCGTGCTCCTGGAGAGAGCACACAGCTTTTATAGTTAAACAAACTCCTTTCACTTGATTATTTATTTTCGACACAAAATCTTTTTATTAACAAATTTTGAATCTTATTATTCGATTCGAGTCACCTGATAAAATTATTTTAGACACAAAATCTTTTTATTAACAAATTTTAATTCTTATTATTCGATTCGAGTCACTTGACAAAATTTTTTTAGACACAAAAATCTTTTTATTAACAAATTTTAATTCTTATTATTCGATTCGAGTCACTTGACAAACTTTTTTTTAGACACAAAAATCTTTTGGTTACAAATTTCAATTTAGAAGCAAATATCTTTATTCCAGTACAACTCTCGGCGGATTTCAAAAAACGACTCCCCGTGGTTTGGGCTTGATGGCCCCAGGTACCCACGATCACTTTTTTAAAAGCTTTTTTATCTTATTGTTTTATTGCTTTCTCACGACGTTGAAAAAACGTACGTGAGAAAATGCAAAAAACTTTGGTAGCAATGCATATGCATGACAGCAAAACTGTAATCCGATATGCACTTGTGCGCCCGTCTTGAAATATTAATTATAAGCGGGCGAGAATAATTGTAATAATTGTATGTATGTATGTACATACAATTAGATTACAAATTGGATAATATACGTATGTGCAGTGTACAGTGTACGTACAAAAAGAGAAAAGAAGAAGACACTGTACGTAGGTAAGTGTGCAGTGGGAATGAAATGCATGCCTGATAACAAAATGCAATTTATGCTAAATTGCATTTTGTTATGATATGGAAATGCATTTTTAAATGCATTTTAAATTTCAAATGAAATTTTAAATTAAATAACTTTTCATTTTCAGGGTCATTTATGTGATACATCAATATATTGTATAGGGCAATATATTGATGTATTGACCTAATGGTTGTGATTCGGGGCATAGGTACCTGAGTCACAACATTTATTGACTCTATGATAGTCGGCCAGAATTTGTCTAACTTCTGACATTTTTGGGACTTGTGACAAGCAAAGCTCATTAAGAGATTTGTTTTCTTCAGTCATGTTTGTGTTATTATGTGGGGCGTAAAAATTGAGGAGAGTACAGCAATTAAAATTTTGAAACACAGCACCACAATAAAAAGAAAAATGTGTGAATAAATCCAAATACACTTGATGTCAATTAGAACAAAAATTATCTCTGGAATTGTATATAACCATAGATGGCACAAGAGCTAGATGTCGCATGCAGTATCAAAAAAGTATACAACATTTATATGGCTGGGTGGTCCATTCCGGAATGGACCACAACATTTGAACTGATGTGTACGTCGAGTGATTCATATTTTTTCGTATGTGAAGTGTTGAGGAGGTCGATCAAACGAATATAAAACTGCTGTTAAAAAAACATTTGCTCTCGGTATACTCTAAACCGTGTTGTGGCCCATTCCAGAATGCACTACCCATTTCACAATTTGTATACTCTGCTCTAGTATGAAATGCGACATCTAGTCCTTGTGCCATCTATGATATAACTCTTCTGGAGCAATTTAGAATATGTTTTAGTTTGATTGATTAAAAGAACGAATTAGTATGAAAAATTAGAAAAATTTGTCGTGTGGTAGGTACATAGGTAGGTATGTATATATTTGGGTGCGTATTATTTTTTGTAAAAGTATATAAAATGACAATAGCAATAACAAAATGACTCATCGATAGTGAAATAGGGATTTGTTCGTATTAAACCTTCGAATTTTTTGTTAGGTATAAAAATTAGGATGAAGGAGAAACCAAAATTTTCAGGAGAATCTAAAAGATATGCACGAAAACAGAAAAAGTAAAGCAAAATTTGCTTGTCAAGTATTATCGGAAATAGAGTTATGACTTCAATAACAAACTTTGAAGATATTAAAAAAAAAGGAAAAAGGTCATAGTCAATCTCAAATGATTGGAAGTGCAAACAAAACCAATTAAACTGGACTCATCACAGGTGTAGCATTCACAACATTTTGTTGCAAGTCATAAATAGTGAAATTGAATACGTTCAACTTCGATTTATAGTAAACGACAGAAACATCTTCTTTTGGTATTTGCATGACGGCTTGGAGATCGTATACAGCGATAATGCCATTAAAGTCTTGTTTGTCTTTATCGCGCTTCTTTTCTTCTTTTGACAAATTTTTCTCTATTAGATGTCGATCGTAGATCTCCTTTAGATCCTCTTTTCCTTCATTAGTAGCGTTTTCGTATGCCACATAAGTTTCACATAAATCTTTCTTGGGAACAAAAAATGAAATATTAAATTCCTCCGTGAACATTCGGTGAAATATTGCATGGCTTCTATAAGGTTTGTTTTAATCTTTGCATGTCGCTATATAATCTCTATGGATATCGGACAATGAGCGACTACCGTCTACGAATGTCCGTGATGTGTTCGCACGATGTTGGCGAATTCCTTCGCGTATAGCCAGGTCTAACGTCTTATGTATGTTTCCCGTGTTTTCCTCGTTGATCTGGTTCGAGTAGTACATCTGCCACCTTATTCCGTTTTTCCTGTACTGTACGTATTGTTCGATCATTTATGTCTAACGTATGTTTAAAGAATACTTTATATACCCGAATCTTTTCACCATTCCTTCAAAAGTAAAATGCATTAATATTCTGTCGTGGTTTTCTTTTACCTCCTTCGCGAGTGTATTGATAGTTTGGCACAATAGCCGTCATGCAATTGTTAATAAATTGGCTCTGTTTCTCGATCTGACTTAGTGACCAATAGGATGAGAACAGGCTGCTGTATTTCTTCTTGACAGTTTGATTAACAATTCAATTTATATTTCTCCCTGCCACTGAATTATAACAATGGACTGAGCGATTTGCTATTTCATTTGGCACAAAAAATATTGTGTTTCTGTATATCACCGTCAGAGCACCCTTTAAAACGATTACATAAAAAACATGTAAAACTTAACCAATCAGATGAAATTTTACACCCGTAAATCGAATTTTATTAAAAAAATATATTTTCTTGAGCCCAAGTGATATTTTAATCGCTTATAAGGAATTAAATTCACTCCGACTTTAATTTTCAAAAGTTATTCTTAACTGTATCCTGCTTATGGGCAAGTGAGACGGAGCATGGTAAACACTATCTTTACCTTATTCCTTCTGAGGTGATTGCATCTGTAGCCAACATAAAAACATCAAATGGCATGAGCAAACGTTCCAGAATGCAATACTTTGTGTTGGTAGCTCCAACTCTGCCATAGGGCGAAGGAAAGAACTATAAAACTTGTGCCATGCTATAGAAAAACGACAATACGCTTAGTCCATTATTATAAGTCAGTGCTCTCTGCACATAGCTTTCAGTTCCCTTCGCCCCGGATTTGTATTTTATTTGTATGAGTTCCATTGCCTCTCCACTATTTCTTAGTTTCTTTAAAATATTCCTTTTCTAGTTTTCTGTTTTTTTCTCTTTTCACACTTTTCTTGAGAGGACTCACCAAAAGAGGAATGTGTTGAGTAGATGTGGATGGGTCATTATTACAAATACCTAAATTTAAAGTACTGTTCCCTATGGAAGTAAATGAAGTAGAAACGTTCGTATTTTTTTCTTTAATGTTATTGTCAGAATCGTCGTCTTCACTGTCATTATTTTCATCAGTTTTAAGTTCGTTCAACTTGTCGTTAACACTATCATCAGCACCTTCACAAAATGAAGAACTAGAAGTATTTGAACTTGCGATACTGGCATTGTTTTGATTTACTGTGTAAAGAGAAAATAGATAATAAAAGCCACCCGCAATAGGTTATAACATGAATAGCATTTCTATTTATTTATGAGAAATGCAATTTATAAATTACTACACAAACCAGATCCTTTCGAAGTATCTTGCGCTGACATTGTAAATTTATCAGATATCATTACCCCAGGATGTGCTGAATGTTTATTTCCAACGTCATGTACTTTTTCAGTGATAAGCTCTTTTACACTACCAGTTGATTCCATATCGCTATTCACCACGGTAGTCGACTGTTGTGCTTTCACAACAAGTTGACACATTAATTTCCGCCGAAAACTCATTATTATAAGTATCTAATAATGATAAACAGATTACAATAGCGTTTGAATTTATTTCAAAATTATACGAAAGTAATTGAATCGGTTAAACCAAAGAGTGACCAAGTGACATTTTTTGTGAAAATGAGTTATTACCGCTATTTTCTTTATTTCCCTGAAAGGCATCAAATAAGCCAAGAACAGACCAAATATAAACTCTGGTGGGTGTTTTATATGGAATTGAATTTCAGGTTCAAGGCAAGAACCGCCCAAGTATATGCAACTTGGTCAATTCTTGAATTGATATTGGCAACTCTGTACAGTTCTTTCATTTTCTCACTAGATTATCATGCGCACACGTTCTGCTTTTTAGTTAACATTTTGAGCGCAAAGCATATGGTAAGAAAGTGTATTTATTGTTCCTTTTTAGTGATTGCCTTTATTATTTAAAAAATGAGTGATATGAATGTAGGGAGAAATAAGAGAAGGAAGTCAAATGTTGAGTCTTGGAAACAGAATAAAGTGCCCAAACAAAAAGCAGCAGGACTGGAACATGAAGATTAGAGAGGAAAAGTTGTTCCTGTTAGAACTCAAGGGCCACCATGCAAGTAAGAACTTACGTAACATGATTCTCAATTTATAATCATGGAATGTATAATAGCGGAGGTACATACATATTTGTTACTGTCGTTTCCTTTCAGTTGCAAGAAAAATGTTACGAGAGTTTTTCAGAAGGTGAGAAGAAAAATTTACTTCTTAAATTCAATGGTATGGCCAATAAAACAGAGCAGGATATTTATCTGCAAGGTGGAATAAAACCTGCTGCTATTAAAAGAAGAAAACGTAATGCTGTCGTTCCAAAGTCTGTCTCTTATTATTATTCTATCAAAAAAGAAGTTTGTGAAATGCCTGTGTGTCGATCAGCTTACAGCGGACTGTTTGGAGTAAAGGCAGGTCGTGTTAAGAGATTATGCTCTTTAGCAGCCAAGGGAATAATACCGTGTGAAGAACGCGGCACACATCACAATCGCCCAAACAGGTATGTTCCGGATGTATTAAAGAGTATTGATGAGCGTATTAGATCATTCATTCATTCATTTGATAATTCAAACATTTACATTTGCTTACTGTTGGATAGCTTACCATGTTTTAGCCAAACAATCACCATAATTATGGGAAGTTGCTGCAGATAATTGGAAAAATATAAGAAAAAGATAAGTTATCGCCAAGGTCAAAACAGCGGCTTCTTGGTGAGTAAAACAATGTTCGTTACTTATGTAGGTATTATTGCGAGCCTCGAAATAGGCCACGCTTTCGTACACAAAATTTTGGCCAGTTTTATGTGATCTTATTTATTTATTTACTTTTTTATTTTGACTAAATAGTAAATAGTAAAAAATTTCAATATATGTAGAATAAAAAAAAAATCAATGATTTGTTTGGTGCTCCATTATTGTTTACTGTTTCTCTCTTGCCCTTTGCCCAACATTTTTAGGAGAGCTTGCGGGTTATGACAGGCCCTTTTCATATGACCGTTCTATTGTAGCTGCAGGAAATCCGGTGTTTTGTGGGTTTCGAGACCTATCCCTTTTAGATAAAGTTTCGAAACCACTTGAGAGTTGCGCTAGAGTGTGAGGATTGAGAATGACCTATCCCCAATGGATGAAGTCTGGAATCTCCAACCTAGTGAAGATTAGAGAGCCTATTGATAAAAGAAAAAAGAAATTTAGACGAGACCTTGAATGTAGTTTGGGATTGCCGATGACCGGCAATAGGATTGAAAGCCAACTGGAGACGGCGCTCTCTTGCACAGAGAGTGCAGAAGCCGGAGCTATCTTTATCCCCAAGGGATATAGCTGTGGCGTCGTCTTGATGTATCGGTTATCCGGAGGCCCTGTCCAGTCTGGTTAAAAACGTTCGTCTTATCTCCTACAGAGAAGAACGGAACTATGTGAAATACAGGAAATCTGACAAGGTAAAGGTTACCATTAAAACTAGATAAGAATCTTGAAAATGGCAGCCATTTTTATCCACAATTAAAGGAAAGATGTTGATATCATCAGCATAACAGACAATTTCTTAACTGGTCAGAAAGAGCAGGCATGATGGATACAAATGACGAAAAAGATCCAACCAAAATGGCTATCTTACGGAACACTAAAAATAATTTTAATTTTTTGAAAATATCCCTCCATGTAATAAATAGAAAAGGAAAACCAGGGATGGTGAACTTGCGAGCCAAAGTGCGGTGCTTAATTTTACTGAAATCACACTCAATCGCCATGGTTTTAGAATTACTGAAGTTGGTATCATCGTAATTCTCTTACAAATATTGGTTTTAAAGAAGACATTAAAACATTAGCAATGGTAGGGGTCGCTGCCTTTAACCTCTCAAAACTCAAAGGGGAGTAATAACCCTTGGCTTGGAATTCACAAAACTCAAGAATCAGTAACGCTCAGAGTGCAAGGACGACCTTATTGTGCTTACATATATATTCCGAGTAAGGATGCTCGAATCTCAAGAAAACGCATTGTCGTCAGAGATAAAGTACTGCCAAGAAAAGATGAAACGCGATTTTGGGTTGAAGAACTGTACGTCCAAATCTATATACGTATATCCAAAATTGAGCCAATAAATATAGCTATTATCCAGCAGATCCCAGCATGTGGTTAATTATAAAAAAGTACGTGCCAGATTAAACGATATAAAGTGAAAAAATTGGGGGAGCAAACTTACTAAAGTTCTATAAAAACATTTCTTCAAGACCTTGATAACAGACAAAAAAAATTCTGACAAAAATGGGAATAATATTCATATAAAGCACAATCATAACAATGAAAGTGAAAAGAATTTTTCTCAAATATTCCGACGGCAAAGTTTTCCCGGATTGTCCCTCATTCATCTCTCGTTTCTATGGAACTTGGTCCCTAGGTTTTGTAGTTAATAGCATCAATGTAACTCTGAGGTCCCTTTTCTCATTTCACAATCTCCCAGGCTTACCTTTACTTCTTATTTCAAAGATTTCCACTGGGATTTCACAGCTAGAAATTTAGGTTATGTATATAACGTACACAAAAAATGATGAATCTGAAAGATAAAGGTTAAAACGACACATTCAAGAGATTTTCTTGTAAACTTTTTTTATATTTGTTTTATATGCTACGACACCACATCTACTATAAAAATGAAATAAGCTCTAAATTTTCCAACCAACAAAGAAGACCGACCACTGAATGTTTACTATAAAAATTCTTCTTTCTGAGGATTTGCAATTTAAGTTTCCTTGTGTTTTTTGAGTTTCTATCTCCTGAAAATGCAAATAGATTTTAACTGAGAAATGTTTTGGACAATTGGATTTAAGTTTTTTTTTTATGTCGATATTTGGTGATTTTTATTGTATCGTCTCGAAATCTTTCTATAAAAATTCGATACGAATGCTTGCAGTATAGTTCGTGATGAGCTATAAAAGTTCTTGACGATAACCTTGCTGTTTCGGTTCGAGTAGCAGTTCTATTAATTTGTGTTCCTTAGTTTCCTCGAAAAACTTATTTCCCCGCTGCTTAACGTATGTAATTAGTCCAGTGCTTGCTACAATGACAAATTCGCAAGTTTTATTGTTCGATGCCTCACACAAAATGCAATAATAAAAATAAGGTATATCAAAACGTTGCAATAAGACAGCAACCGATCAAACGAACCTTAAATGGTAGGAGTATCCTAGTCCAGAACAACAATTTTTCATTCATTTTAAATGAACATACGAGGGCTTATTAAGCGACCAGTCAATTACTTTGAAATGAAATAATTTTACCAAAAATACTATTGCATAAACATATCGCATACCTAGACCATGCAATGCCTGTGATAAAGTTGGACCAGCAAATTTGTGTTCGGATTTTATCAGTAGAACACAGATGCCTCATTTAAAAATGTACCAACGCTTCTGAACCCATAGTTCTCAGTAATGCTTCTTAATCCTTAGTTCTTTGTCAACTCTCTCTGTAATTGTGGTTCTGGAATTGTTTTCTTTTTTAATCTCTGTGCAAATTTATATTTCCGTGTCCCATATACTCTTGCGCGCTTACCTTTTAACATCCAGCGGAGTTGCGTGCAAGAGCAACGTATATGAAGCCAGAATGCAGATGCATAGGGACAAAAAACCGCCGCTTCTGAAAAGAGCACAATTTAGGCGCTTCTCTAGCCATAATTGGCAGCTCTTTAAAAGCATATTTGCTGATCTATAAAAAAATAAACAAAGGGGTAAGTAATTAACAGGTAGATTATTTCTCGTCTACAGCAGACAGATATTCGTTGAAAATAATTTGAATGAATTTCTAAAATGCATTGAGAATGCATAAACATCGAACTTTTTAACCCAGCCATCAGAGAGGTCTCATCAGTATGGTTATTTCTGACCGCCTACCATAGAAGTTAGATGATAGGGTCACCCATACAAATAATTTTTATCGAAAGCAAGTTTGAGTCATATGGTAGCAAGAATTTCACGTTCCAATTTTCATATGGGTGTTTCTTGGATAAACCAAGAACTACACTGAAGAGACCTCTCTGATCGCTGGGTCGAAAAGTTCGATTTTTTCTGAATTCTTATCTTAATGAATTTTAGAAATTCATTGAAATTATTTTCAGTCTGTTGTAGACGAGAAATAAGCCACCTGAGTGTATTCACGTCGGCGACTGTAGTCGACTGCAGCCGACTTTAGTCAATTTGACCCAGAAAATGTCGTTCTGGTCGTACTCAAAAGTGGACATGGACACAGCTCGTTTAATTGTAGGTGTAGGCGGACGGGGCATTTTAGGGAGTGTTCATACACACCAAATTGCGTTCACGTCGTCAAGTCAATTTGACTGCAGTCGACTTGCGTGATTTAACTTCGTGCTCGTGAGGTGAAAGCAAGTGAACTCGCGCGGGAAATAGGAAAGATTTTCAAAATGGAAATGGGCGATAATAATTTAATGATTACTGATGAAAGAGGTACGAGCTAAAATTGCAATATATATCATAAAAGATTTTAATTTTGGGGTTTTTTTATTTGTAGATTACGAGGAATACATTGTTGAACAAATTTATCCACCAAGCCCGGAAGTAAGAGACGCACGTGGGAGAAGCCGCAAGTTGGTTTGTAATACTTTAAATCGATGGTCTATATTTCTAATTGTGATTTTCAATCATTTCAGAAACCGGTGAGCGTTGTATGGAACGGCGCGGTATGCTAAAAGCCAGATGGACGAGAAGTTCCATTTTGGCTTTGATTGACTTGTTCGGGACATATAATAGTGAATTGCAGTCGAACAAAGAACGGCGGGAAGTTTATTGGAAAAAATCGCTGAGGAATTGAAACGAAATGGTTACGATTTCGGCGGTGAGCAATGCTGCTGGAAATGGCGTGCACTTAAAAAACAGTATGTCAAAAAGCGGGACAACATGGGTGCAGCCACCAGCGGAGCGGCGCACATCGATTTCGATTTATTTCGAGGAGAAGACGGCAATTTTGGGGCGTAATCCAAATGTGGCACCAGTGACAATCGCGAGTTCCAGTCAGAATAATCCGATAGAAGTAGCTCTACCGATTTCTGGCGATGGATTTGAAGCTGGAATATCAACGCGAGAAAACGTGGATGAAGCAACACCAGCGTCATCGCGGCAGGTAAATAGCGAAGAAGCCGCGCCAGCTCTCGAAAACTCTGGACCATCATCTCGAAGGAAAAGGCCATCAGAAAAAATTGGTAGAATTACTACAAACAATGAAGGAAGAGAAGGCGGCAAGACACAGCGAATTGGTTGAAGTTATTAGAGAGGGGCAGAAAGACTTCAATCAAATAATGAATAAATCAATAGATAAAATGTAAAATTAATTATTATATTTATTTTATGTTATAATTTCAGATTTTGTGTTTACTTTTCACTTATTCCTATGATTTTTGTAGACTGCACAGTAGAACTGTAGAAATCAATTAAATTTATTCACAATTAATATTTACAATTCTTCACAAATTCTGTTTCGTAAACGAAGAGCTTCTGAAGAGTTTTCGTGCATAGCGTCCATCACTTCAACTTCTCTGTTATCCCCGTGTACAGAAGCTATCGAATCCATAAAACTTAGATCATCGCTGAAATCGAAGCAAATGTTATGCAGAACGCGACCTGCTAATACTGTACTCGGTATGAAATCCTGATGCTTCATTTGTAAATGCTTCAAACTTCGAAAAAGAAAATAAGAGAGCAAACGCACGTTCAATAGTTTGCCTCTTTTTCGAATGCCGTTGGTGTAAATTTTTTTGCCGATCTGTTAACCTGCCATTATCTTTGTATGGTACTAAACACCACAAAAGATGTGATGGATATGCTTTATCGCCTAGGATGTATTCTCCGTTTGGAAAATGACTTCGGCTATTCACTGCGACTGTTTTGTATATATCAGAATTACGAAATATTCTGCAATCGTGAACAGAACTAGGATATCCTACGAAGCAATCAGTGAACCTCAGAGTATGATCACAGATTGCTTGAAATGTAATGGAATGATAGCACTTCTTTCTTTTATTTCTTGCATTTTATCGCTATCAGGCCATTTTATAATATATTTGGCAAGGTTGTTCAATATGCTTATTACACGAACGAAAGCCTCCCATAATGATGATTTCGCCATGTCAAACCTCTCCGAAACTGATCTGAAATTGACTTGAATATTACACTTTCTCTTAATATAGCAACTAAGTATTTACCAACCTGTAGGAATCTAGTGTAGCTAAAAGCCAAATTACAGCAAGAAGATGTTTCTCAAAAGATGTGGAAGTATTCGCTCCAAAAGTTTCAGTATTAATGGGGCTCATTATACTTAATAACTTTTCAAAGGCCCCGCGGGGCACTCTAAACTTTTGCAGGAATTCTGCATCGGTATATCCACTAATTACTCGCTCTACGTAATTTTCAATTCGTTGCCGAGTTTCCCGTTGAATTGATATGCACCCAAATATTTCTTCATCATCACTTCATCTATATGTATCTGCAGAGAATTAATAAAAACAATCAATATTTAAATATAAAGAAGTTAAATCAAATTTACCAAGCCATGATTTACATTTTCGCTAAGTTTACACGAATAATTAACAACCGAAGCGCAAATTTCTCGTCTGGAGTCCATTCCCTTATTTACCTTTTGACGTTTACTCACACATTCTCAATTAATTTGACTGCGGTCGACTGCAGTCGCCGACGTGAATACACTCCTATAAGTTTTCTTGAAAGGCCTCAATTTTTTCAAAGAAATTCATTGGACAGTTTTTCGTAGAAATTTATGGGAAATTTTTTCCTTAAAATTTTTAAGCGTTGTTGGAAGCCGACAAGGGGTGCTTGTGCCGATAACAATTTTTATGATCGTGACATAATCAATAAGCATTATTTCTTAGAACTTTACAGAAAATGTTTTAGCAGAATTTTTCTTCACACTGGGTAACCGACTAGAGTTATTTCAGACACAATACTTTTATTTAAGCCGTTGTCGGCCTTCTAATAATACATAAAATTACTCAAAAGGGAAATTTTAAACAGAGAGGAGAGCGATGTATCAGTGGTGTTGTCAATTGCTGCGAAGGGATAGTACGGGCTCTGCCAACAAATCCCTGGAAGCTTTTTTCTGGTTTAACACAAAGCTGTGCATGCGATATCTTTATGTTATATTATTTTTGATTTTCGTTTTTCCAGATTTATTTTTGTACACACAGTGAGCGAAATTCTCATGAAAAAATTGATTGTATTCTAGTATTTTTGATAAAAGTATACAAAAAAAATTACGAGAAATATAATTCAATAGGAAATATTTTATTACGTTTATTTAAATTCAAATTAATTTTGAGGTTATGGTAATTAAGTAATAACAGCTTCAAAACAAAAAATTTAGCAAATCGAGAGCGATATGGGAATTTCGACATAAAAGTTATTAAAATAAGCAAAATATTAAAAAAATAAATCATATGAATAGTGAACGTTAATAATGTGTGACGCTTCCATTTTAATTAATGACGTTATAAATTCTGCTAGGGATTGAATTTATGAGCTTTTTTAATGTTTTCGTTGATATTGATTTTAAGGCATGACTTCTTGCAAGCAAATTAAAAACAACAATGTTCAAAGCCCCAAAGCATTATTTTACAGATCTAGTTATATGAACAGCCAAGGCCGTATATATAGATCACGATAGGGAGAGGTTTAACCTAGTAGGCTAATACCCTTTAGAGACGACAGAATAACTGAAAATTAATGTGAACTCAATAATGTTCATTTTTGTGTAATTTTCATATATTAGTTTATTAAACATATAAGTTGTAATGACATTTCAATTGAATCGAAAAATTTCATTCATCTAAAAGTGCTATATTTAGATAATTAAGTAGAAGGTAAATTTCAATTAATGCTCCGTGGGTTTGCAGTATAAAACTTCCGAAATTTAAATGGTTATGTTTGAATTATGTATGTTTCAGTTCCTCAAACCCAACCCATATACACGGCCTTGTGAACAGCAGAACTATCCTGCTGAAATGCAAGATCGTCACCACAAAATTCCTCTGCCTTTTCCATCATTATACTTCTTACATATCTCTATAGATTTCAGAATTCTTCCTTGCTGGTACCCAAGCAATTTCAATTTTTTTACAAGATTTAGAAACCCCAGAATGTGACATTTACTTTGACTATGTACATGTACCTACCTACTGTTAGATATACTGTAACCATATGGGTGCATGCATACCATCGTATCTACCTAATTACAAAATACCAACATCATCCACTCTATTCATACTCATAAGAGAAGCTTAACCGTAGAAGAATTATCAAAAATTGAGAAGACCAGTACTTCAGTGGATTCCATTTAAGCAACATCACTTAATCTGTATAATATATCATTGAATTGTGAATTAGTCAAATTATGAAATACATTAGTATAGTTTTCATTTAAGTGTAGAGTTATTAATTGCTGAAGCCTGAAAACACAACACCTACAAACATGTAATCGTTTTTTAGATAATGTTTTTAGATGCATAGTTTGATTAATTTTGCTAATTTTTCGTGAAATTGCATAAAATTAGGCGCGATTTCATTCGTTAGGAGGAAAATTACTGAAATAATGATGCATATAAAAGGTAATATCTAAAAAACGGTTGCATTTAGGCAGGTACATGTGCATTCTCAAATCAATTAATTCCGCGGTTTCTAAATCTTGCAAAAAAACTGTATAGTTATCAAGCATTTTGGCTAGAGAATCGTAAAATTTCAAAAAATTAGGATTTTTTTTCCATTTTTTTACTTCGACGTCCTAAAACTTCCGACGGAAGGACAGAGTCATTCATTGGTAAGCTGAGATAAGTCCTACCTTGATAGGGTGTATATCAAGAAAGTTACAGGGTGTAAAGAGGAAAGTACTAAAAATTTAAAACCCTCACTACCGCCGAAACGACGCGCGTTACTTAATTCACTTTATAATTTTTTGCTTTTCTCCACCTCAGCTATCAGCCCCTTGAGTTACGTGCACCAATTGTGAGAAACCCTGTATGTATGTAAAATTGATAAGAAATACAGGTCAAGAAATCAGTACACTTTTTTAGATAAGTACCACTAAGATTAAATTTCGCTTCGTAAAAATATGTACAATGATCCAGTTGTGTTGAGGTTCCGTGTGCCGTGCTCAATGGAGAGAGCACACAACCATTGAAACTAGCTTCGAAACTCCGAAATTAGGACTATTCTATATCCCTGAGTCACAACACGTTGTGGTGCCAAGTGATTCCTGGTACGTCCAGAAAGTAGTTATCGAAGGTAATATTATTAAGAGGAAGTTTGGCTACTTAAAAACACAGCGAAAGTTGAAGTTTTTACTTTTTATTTTTGTTTGCCTTTACATGTACTTGAGTAGTAGCTACAGTAATAAACACTTTTAGCCGTTTCACTTGTGACAATAGCTTGATTGTTGTTAATATATTGTAAACTTTGAACAATTCTTTGTAACTATTTTAATTACTCTCTATATAATGTGCACTTAAAACTATTTCATTCAGAACTTTTAACAATTTTTGTTAAATATTTTTGATACACTTCGCGGGGCGACTTCGTGACGGGTTAAAAACGAACTCCCCGAGGATCGGGCTTGATGGTCCCAGGTACCCACAATCACGTTCAAAAGCTTTTTTATCTTTTTATTCTTTTCTCACGACGTTGAAAAAACGTACGTGAGAAAATGCAAAAGTTCTTTGATGCGAGCTGTATGCATCAATGCAAAACGGTAATCCGATATGCACTTGTGCGCCCGTCTTGAAATATTAATTTTAAGAGGGCGCGAATAATTTTGATAATTGTATGTATGTATGTACAAACAATTAGATTGGAGGAAGTTTGTAATGTACGTATGTACATAGTACATACGGAAAAAAAAGTAAGAAGACACTGTATGTAGGTAAGTGTGCATACCATGTCAGTGGAATGTGTGTCTGATAACAAAATGCAATTTATGCTAAATTGCATTTTGTTATAATGTGGGAATGCATTTCTAAATGCATTTTGAATTTTGATTTGAGTTTTTAATGAAATTTAAATTGAAATTAATTTTCAGGGTCAACTTTGTAATGCATCGATATATTGCATAGGGCAATATATTGGTGCATGGACCTTATGGTTGTGATTCGGGGCATTGGGCAGCTGAGTCACAACAGTTGCAGACGAAAGCTAGAATCTAATGAAATCCATAGACACATAAAAAAGCACGGAAACAATCAAATAAATACATTTCTAGAACACTGTGAAAAAGTTACAATTACATTTTTCAAAGAGAACCTATATAAAACTAGGTCTGACAAAGGCAATATGACTGTACATAACCATGCAGTTGTTAAATAACGATAGCACACACGTTTCCATAGAAAATGAACCAACCATAATACTGCAAAGAAAAAACAATATACTCGTTCTCAACAAGGAAAACAGACACTATATCAACAAATTAAAACGAAAACAGCTCTCCATCGATAAAAGTACATGCCTCCGTCTTTACGGCCTCCCAAAAATTTATAAGCAACACATACCCATGAGACCCGTAATATCAACATGAAATAGTCCAAGTTACGATCTCTCTAAGTACATTTGCAATATTTTACAGAAAACGACCTCCAACAGTACATGCAATATAAAAAATACTAATGATCTAGAGGAATTCCTGGATAAAATACTAATTAACCCGAACGATATTTTGATATCACTGGATGCACAATTATATTATACACAAATGTTGACATAGAACTCGCGTAAAAACCATTGAAACGAATTGGTTAACTATGGAAACTCTGACAACAATACGCAAAGATCAGTTCGAAGAAATAGTCATTTTCTGGGTTAGTACAAATTCTTATAAAAAACGCCGGATTCGTTACAGACATCTTAATAAAAAATAACTATCCATCACATATAATCCACACAATAATAAAAAGAGAATAATAAAGAGCAAACCTTTCAACAATTCGATACCCACCCCGAACAAAGCAATAATATCAGATAATACTAATCCTCTTTATACATCAAATCAATCCCGTTCATATACCCCTTATCCCTCAAAGTCACGAAAATCATTAAAGCCGTGAATAGCCATACAAAATAGCCTGCAAACTAATAACTAAACTGAACAACAATTACAACAAAACCAAGGATCTGAATGCTGCACAAGAAAAAATCAACGTTGTAAACGCGAGAATTGCAACGCTGCGTACATCGGACAAACCTAAAAAATGCTTAAAATTAGCATACCAGTTAATAGCAACAGGGCATGTATTTTCTTTCGATAATGCAAAGAAGAAAAAATAAGTAAAGAATATAAATATACTTTGGAAAAGGAAAAATTAATACCAGGCAAGGACCAGCCGGTAAATTTAGTTAAGGTTATAATTAAGAGAAAAGAAAAATTAAACACGAGATAAGGTGAAATTGCGAAATGGTGTGGGTCGGGGGTGTTAAGGGGTTGAAAGTGGTTTTTTTTGGAATTTTCGGCGAAATGTGACTTCCTAGCGGAAAATGTTCTTCGTGAACAACAACGATAATACGAAAGATGTAAAATTCATTAGAATTTCATAATTTCTCATAAATTTTTTATTTTTATAAAAACTATCAAAAAAATTAATTGTTCTACTTAATAATTACGTATTCAACTTATTTTATTCAAATATACCTAAAACAGATTACTCATCGTTATCCTCTTTATTTAGTGAAAAAATAGCAAAAATATAAATAAAATAAAAATAGTAATAAACTTGCACACTGGGCCAGCGAGTCTTAACTCTACCTTATGAGTTTCAGTGCGGTACGGTGCATTGCCATGAAAAACTTGAGTTTCAGGATGATTTCCGCCACTGTCTTCAATTAAATTGGTTCATCTTTAGTAATATTCAATTAAAGTGAATTCTGTCATTGAAATTTAATCCATTATTTACGTATATATTTAATAAAAAAAAAATGATCCGTAAAAGTAATTTTTTTGGTTTTTCTCAATTTTAAGCGGTTTCTTCAAAAATAAACCACCAACATATGTATATAGATCATTTGAAAATACACATTTCAACGGTTAAAACGAGCACAGATAGCATATTTAAATCGAGAAACGCACCAATAAAGTTTTCCGTGGAAGATTTTGGTTATTTTTTTTTAAATTGTACATAAATATATCGTAAACTACATGTTTCCCAAATTCAAAAAAAAATGCGCTTATTCAAGATATACTTCCCAAAATTTCTTGTAATTTGAATTATTTTTACGTGAGACAAAAATAAAAAGCTTAAATATCGGCTTTCCGCCATTTGCTTGAAAAATTTGAGGTTATGTTGAAAAATGCCTTATATGAAAGTTTTAGATATTTGATTATCTATAACTTTCATGAAGAATATTTTCCTCTAGAAAGCCACATTTCGCCGAAAATCGCAAAACACCACTTTCAACCCCTTAACACCCCCCCCCCCCCCCTTCCATTTCGCAATTTCACCTTTTCTCATGTTTAATATTTTTTCTCTCTTAACCTTAACTAAATTTTCCGGCTTGTCCTTGCATGTTATTGATATTTTCCGTTTTAGCCTTCACAACACGTTTTGGCACCAGCCTAAAATAAATCCTGAACAAATTGAGACCATAGTATTAGATAATTATGGTTTTCTTGTCAACAACCGCTCATTTTCATAATGTCCTCGTAGCATGTAAATTGCCTTTTGTTGTAATTCTATTTTAATTTATTAACAATGTATTTTTATTTTTACTTTAATTTAATCCGTTTTCTGTTCTGCGTACCTAATTGTTATTTATTATTATTATTTTAAAAAAATCATTTATACGCGCAGACAAAAAGGTATGTCAAATATTTGTACTAATTTAAAAAAAGTTGACTTATGTGCAATTTTATACAGAGCTCCCGAAGAAGGGCCGCACTTGGTACCGAAACGTCGAGCAACAACAAAACGATCTGTGTTTTTTCCTGAAAATAATACCTAAAAATCCGATATCTTAAATCTTATCTCTGCCTAAAGTAGGTATGTACATGTCTCTATTTTCCTTTGTGGTAGTGTAGAGGTACAAATGTACAACGCACACTTATTTCACATGCAGTTATAGTTAAGTAGCGTAGTAATACACTCAGCAAACATTTGGATGAAAAATCTTTAGGGCTTTATGTGGATGATATTGCCAAAATATCTTCCACGCGAAATTAAAGAATATACTTTGATATGATTTCTTCCTTGTCGTACGTAGATTGAAGAGAAGATGAAATTACAGACAATTTTATTCTCTAATTTTAAATGTGAAAGCAAGAAGACAATAACTTCGCTTATTTATCATCTCTATGATACACGAATTTATCATCTGGAAGAACGCGTCATTAGACTCCATGACAGCAATTAATTTGTGAGTTCACTAGTGACTGCAATTCTGCCAATCCATATTTAAATAAATGTAATTAGATAAATATATACCTACTTTAAAGAAATGTCTTCTTTATTCCCTTACTACAAATTCCAAAGGATTTATTTCGACGATTCTTGAACGATTTGCTTAGACGATAGAAAAGCGAATCATCTTGAAGAAACGATTAGGTTTCTTATTCATGATATGAAAATAACTCGCCAGGAAAGGATGTTGGCAAATTACTTTAACGTATCGCGTAGAAGATACGCATTCGTTTCTTCAAGATGTTTTACCTTCGGGGTAACAGTTTCTCCCGTTGGAAGTTAAGAATGCAATACGAATATGATTATCATCCACGGGATATTTTATCGTCCAGGTAATGAGAAAGTGAATCTTCTGCATTTCGCCATATGTGCTGGGCACTGTCCTGTTTTTCGCTTTTCTTGGTAATTGTGAGATTTATGCCATGTGAGTCTCGGAAAATTATGACCATGGCCTTTCAGTTTAATGAAACCGTTTCAGCCTTCTTTGAAGTACGTTCATCAATCATTGATTTTATTGACCATCTTTTCAATTAGGACCTTATAATAGTTTTTTTAGCTCTCTTCAGTTTCTTAATGGTTTACGTCAAAGGCAATGCTTTTTCAGCATAAATAGAATTAATCCTAAATTTTCAGTGTGATAGATCTACTTGAAATTCTTGTCAAAGTCAAGAATTTATCAAAAAGCCTTCATGTCTCTTTGATGTCATCTAAAAGTATTGTTTCTATTATATCAGCTGTTTATCTACCGATATGTTATTTACATTTTGCGGATGAGCTTTCTATTTTCATGACAAAAGATGAAGCTTTTCCGGTCGCTCGTGCTGTTTTCGAACAGTAGGAACGTATAGTAGGCAATAAAATCAACCTTATCAAGGCTTGTGGTGTGGAAGGTAGAGAGATCGTATAGATACTCCAGTGAACGTCCAATGGACTAATACTTGCCTGAAGTATATAGGTGTGTATTTCAGACGCGATAGTAAACCAAATATACTCGCTTTGCTCTGGAGAAATTCTCTAAAGCTGTAAACTCATGGCGTAGTCGACTATTTGATTACCACGTCCATCGTTCATCTGCTAAAGTCTGAGACGTTCGATGAAGGCTTTGTAGGTCTTCTGGAAGCAAAAGCGATAGACGCCTTTAGGTGCGGAAGACAATGAGTTGCTGAAAGAATGCTCTGTCTGCCAGTCAAGACAGATGGATTAGGTCTCACTAACTTTGTTGTGAAATCAAAAGTGTTCTGCCAGAGAGACACCTTGATTTCTCAACTGTGGGTGAATGTACTGGGAGGGATCGGCATAGCGGAGTATTAATACCTTCCCTCTGTTCGACCAACCTATCCTTGTGACTGGCCACATGAACTAATCACAACGATTAAGACCTGGGGCAGAATCAGCCCAGCATTTCACCTTAAGTGGAGTGCTGTACGGTACACGCAATTCGCGACGATTCCAATCAGGTTCAATCCTGAATTAACAGATTCAGTGTTTGGTAATGCTCGAGGCTTTAAATCCGGTACGCATCCACTGACGGTTCTCGAAGATATTATTGATAACTCTGGAAACTGTCGCGTACACACTAACACTTCACAGCTACACGACCTGGCTGCTTCTTCGCCAATTTAGAATCAGCGACGCAGGCACTAATTTGGAAGTTGCTTTCGTTCTAAACAGTCCACCTCACATACATTTTAGCACACTTACAACACGTATACTCCGGGACATGCTTATGTTCATAAGAACATACCTCTCGGTGAATATGGGCGTAATGGGAAGGATAACTTGCAGAGTAGTCTACAGTTATCCTTCTAATTATAAAGATGTTGATCTAACATTCAAATTGTTGCCGCACAGACTTATGCATCCTAATCAGTTGTCACATATTGACCGCCGAGTTCAGAGGATCTGCACAGTTTCTGCTGGTGAAGACACCCTGTTTTACAGGTTCTTCACTTATACAGCTTTGCAAAAGCTAATGGAACCCGTGCGTGATATGTGTCAGTTGATCCACCCCAATTTCAGAATTACTAGGACATCGTTTCTATAGGGATCAAAGGTTTGTAGTCTGGCGAATTGTTTGATTAGCTTAGTGTTGACACTGGTCAAAACTACAATTGAATTGTACTACATGAGAGTCGAAGATGGGAATCTGAAGACTGAGCCACAACTCCACGCACAAGCACTTATGAGATGAGTTTGACCATCAGCTCCTCTAGAAATTCTTCAAGGACTTTCAGATGACTGTGTTTATGAGTAGAAGGACTATCATAGTTACAAATTATAAAAGACAAAAACTAATTTTACAAAATTGAAAAGCTGTAAAACTTAACTGATATTTTGTTTAGCAATCTTTACATAGAGGATTATCTTCATCAAATCTGAGCTATTGCAAAGGGTAGATAAATTGTAACCAGCCTCAATTTATAACTTTAAACGTATTTACAAAAAAAACACGTCCAAACTAAAAATGATTTAAAAATCATTTCAGATGTACTGACAGAACTAGATGAAAAATTCACAGCATGAGTTATTTGGTTCTCCCGACTGACACAAAAACAGCCTACATATGTTGAACACACTATCCTGGAATCCAAATTATATACAGGAACGTTCCCCATCACTTCGGTACCAACATAGCGGAACCTAGCAGAACACCCTTGAAAGTTCGCTGATAGGAAAATCAATTTGGAAATAGGTCAATAAGATTAATATTTCACGATTTTTGCAGAAAACTGGCTTTGCATGACTCGAATGCACTGGGGCATGACTGGAGTGCGCTGGGGCGTAGCACATCGTTTCAGCGTTAACAAATTATGCCAGCAGAGATTAAAAGCAGCAGAAATTAGTGATACGATTAACTGCGTCCTCGTTCGATTCCTTTTTTTTTATTTTCCATTCCACATATTTATATACAACTTTTTTTCTGATACGTACCTGTTTGTGTGTGCATTCACGGTATGTATATCTAGTTCGGTTGAATTAATTCACTAGAGCTTTCAACAAGTTTTATGATATTCCTAGAACCCCTCGGGCATTTCATTTTAATTTTAGTTCCAGTGAGCTCAAGGTTATTGCAAAAGGTTAGCCTCATAATATTAAAGAAGTAGCGAGCTTTTGGAGGTTGCGGATTTCGAAGAAATCTTGAGAACTATTTTATTTTGATCGAAATATTCACTTTACGTTCTACACACAATTGCAGACACTTCAACCAGTCATGAAAGTCTTGAGCCCACCGTTCCGCAATAGTGTCAGAAAAAAGATTCTCGGAGGCCTCCTCCGCAGCTTGGTAGTTCTGTGCTGCGAATCCACTTAGGTATTTCGTAGGTATTTAATGCTTTATGAAAGGGAATAAAAAGAAGTCAAACTCCAAAGCCCGCGCACTGTAGCTCATATCACTTCATCCTCACGTCATCACTTCATCAATTTCGTTCTTGAAGCGCGACAATTCCACCTCTTGGTCGTTTTTCACTATCAAGCATTGACCCTACGACGATCTTTTAGGGGAGGTGTGGCATCATGTACCGGATACCTGAAGAATGATGCTATTGGTAATGTGATTATGGAATTGAGCTAAATGCACAGTGACTGTCATTTTTGCTGCGAATGTGAGCATTAAGCATCTTCTGTATTTCATTGAAAAGTTAAGAAAACTAATATATTGCAAAGTAATTGAATATTACAATGGTAACACAGTCTTGTCAAGTTCCCAGTTTCCAATCTTTCATATTTGGAAATTCTTAGTGACCTTCCTGCTACTCTGGATAAGCACTATTTTGCGATATTGCAGCTCCTTGTTTTCTCGAAGCCTAACTATTACTCATATTATGCTTTGGTTTCTCCAATTAAGCTGATAAACTTAAAGGCAATAACTTGTTTGATAGAAAGCAAAGAGTTTTCACGAACATATAAATTTATGTCTCAAATCTTTTCACTCTACCAAGGAATACCACAAAGCTCAATATTAAGTCTTACCCTTCTTTTGTCTAGCAATATTCCTTCATGCTATTCAGTGTATGATAATGTATGGTGGGGTTAGATGGTGCGCAATTATTCATCTTCGCTTTTTTTTAAGTCATATGGAGTCAAGGGTGGGCCAGACCCAACTCGTATCAAGAAGCTAATCTTCGCTAAGTTGAATTACTGATGTTGGTTTAGTGTAATGTTCTTTGAATGCATTGATGCATTATGGGATTCTCAAAAATAAAAATATTAGCTTTATTTGTGAGTTTTGTCAATATCCACTCAGTGAATAGATTTTATAAAATCTATTATGCAGTTCAATTTTAGGGGATACTTGTGTTGAATTTATAGAGAGAAATTTTTTATTCAAATGGACTTAGATTTAGTGGGCATTACTTCCTGGTAACTGTAATGTGTTACAGGGGCACTATAGCAGTCTATAATAGTAATTAATGGGAATGTTGCAGCTGAGCGCACCGTGGAAGCTACCGAGGGCTTTACCGCATGACGTTTCGCTCCCGATACGGACCCCTTCAGCGGTGTTCATAGCGTTGGAATTTTCGGGGAGTTTCTATATGTGCTTGTGTTAAGAGCATGAAAATTTGCTAGAAGCGTTATTAAATTAGTATATATGGTTACTAAAATTTTGGTGTACGGTGTGGGGCTATGATTGGGTTAGTGTGTGTGAGATTATTTTTTGGTGTTCTCTTTGAGAGTTTAGTTTTGGGTATTTGTAAAATTGAGAAGTTTTCGTAGACAGTTTACATATGGTGAATGATGTCTACTTTTCGACAGTCAAATATTTTGGTGTCGATTTTTATGTCATTGCAGCTGTTTGGTTGGGATGTGCTGTTGTGTATGTATATTGGTCTTTTGGATTTGCTGTATCTTAGGATGGTGTGTTCAATGCTTGGTTTCTTTGTATATGTAATATTTTTTGTTTGCAGTTATCGCAACAGATGCGTATTATTTAGTACCACTGTTTTAGTTTGTGGATGTTTTCAGTGTGTAGGATGTTTAATGTTCCCAGCGGGAGCAACGGCGCTTTAAAAGTCCTTGCAAGCGATTCTACGGAAGCACAAAGCGATTCGATTGTTTTTCAGTTTCATATAAATTTCATCATTGCATGTCCGCAGAAGTAAGTGCTTCCTTTTAGCTGAATTGCTTTTAAAGCACTTTGGGGAAGCATATTTGAAGTTCTGTACGATTGTTGTAGCTACACTGTAGGACACAAATATTTACCAACGTTTGCTTTTAATTACAGAAAATTAAATTTTGGCGTAACAGCACACTTTATAATTTTATTTGTAGACTTAATACTTTTTTACTTTTCTATCAACAAATTATTCACTGATTTAAAAAAGCAAATAAGCTGCTATGAAATACTCCTCCGAACGTAATTGTACGAGAGAACTTGCATGATCACGTCGCGTTATATTTGCTGGAATTTTTGAAACCACTTCCAAATTGCTTCAAATTGCTTCCAGCGAAACACTTTTTTGGAAGCAATTAATAACCCAGGTATAAGTGCTTCGAATCTGCTTTTTTTTAATCACTTGGAGTTTTTCCAGTAGTGAGGTTGTTTGTGGTGTGCATCTTCTTTACTAAAGTTTAGGATTTTACTGTTGCAATAGGGAGTACTTATTTCTGTTTCTATTTGTATCGTTTGTCATGTTTAGTATTTTTCTTTGGTTTTTTATCTAAGATTGTACTATTCGGTCTTTGTGTACTGGTGTTTGTTTTTATTTATAACTCGTTGAAGGCTATTGATGATGACAGATTTTGGGGTAGCTGTTGTAATGAGTTTCGGTAAATAGTTCTTCTTGGATGTCTTCTAGACAATCAACGTCCGTGCCTGATATGGCGTAACTGATCCATGAGCTTGTTGGATTTTAGGTGTTTTGGTATGTTCACACGGCAGTTGATTACTCTGGCTGTTGCGATTTTCACCTTGTACCATATTGTGGTAATTTCATCTCTGAAGGATAGTATATTAATATGTAGAAAATCTATACATCCATTTAGTTTTTATCCAATGTAAGTTCCATTTTGATGTTGTTTTCTAGGGGTTTTTGATATTTTGTACACCTTTGTATATTTTTTAAGTGATACTCAGTGTATACATTCGCGTATTTGCTGGATGTTTTTGCACCCATTAGTAGAGCTTTAGTTTGTTTAAATATCTGGCAGTTTATCTTGAAATAGTTCGCTATTTTGATGTTGAATTCTATCACTGCTATCATATTTTTTAGGTTACATTTTGTCCGATGTGTATTTTGATTTTTTTTTCAATGATTTGTAAGAGGTCAGTTATGTTAACATTGTTGCACATGTCTGCTATATCCAGTATGTAGAATGTGTAACCTGAGTTTTGTTTTATGTTACACTTTTTGCCACTCTATCTTATGATGCATGTGGGTACGATGAGAGTAGGGTTGATGGGTAGGAGAGAAAGATAAGTGAAGGTACGAGAGATATATTGAGGTGGGAGACAAAGATAAGAAGATGTTGCAAAATAATTGAGCATGAAAAGAAAGACGAAAAAATGAGATGCACAAAGTATAGAAGGAAGATGAGGGGATGGGGATTTAGCATTGTTTGCGACTATGTTTCCAGGGGTACTAGTTTAAATACAAGAACTAGCGTTGAGAAGTACTTCAATCCTTATGCTTCAGCCTCAAGCTCATAGCCGCAGCACGGTACCAATTGCACCATATGGCCTGAGGTGGTTGCAATAGAGTTTGGATGGAAACAACGCCTCCAATGGTTGCTACCAGGAGTAATACTAATGTCAGGTAATGACTCTTCAGCTGATTGATGATGTCTGCAGTAAACAGACCCTGGAACACGCGATCTAATCAGTACTTAGCTACGTCGTGTGGACGGTAGCTGGAGGTTGTTAACACCAAGCCGGCTAGAGCTGAGAAGGAAGTAAATAAACGTGACAGATGGTCGAGGGTGGTGGAACTTAACTGGCTTTCATGGAAACTGTTAGAAGTTCTTGTACCCTGTTGGTCTCGAGAGAAGCTTTAGAAGATCAAGGCGACCATATATCGACTTGACAACCGTCCAGTACTAACCGGGCCGTAAATCGAGGCACAGTCAAACGTCCGTTTGTTAGTTCCTGTGAAACTGATGCCGAATTATGAAAATTGGTACGGCATCTGTAGCTCCGTAGTGCAGTCGTCTGAGAAACACATTCGACTCTTGCAGTCGCTCAAGTTACCTGGAGTAATTCTGTAAATAGAGTTATTTTTTCAAGCATAAAAGGAGCATCCGCAGATATCCTTGTAGAGAAATGGAGACAAATAAATTTCAGATAAATTCTTATTGCTGAACGAATTTATTGTATCAATATTATTAATTCTTCTCTCATAACATAAAATCTTTTTTCTTGCTTAAACAAACAAAGCTGGCAGTAGGACAATTTTTTTTTTATATTTTCTATTTACAAAGCAAAAGCAAACGCCTACCGGCCTAACGGCTATCTATGCTCAGCAAGGTATTAGTAGCGCGAATTTGGAAAAAAAAACCATTTACAGGGGAAAGATAAGAGGGCAGTGAAGAGGCCTCGAGCTTTAAACGTGTGCATCGCTCAGCTTTTTGGAATTCGCCCTGGGCCGAGGAAGGTCATAAAGAAATTAAGGATCGATTGCAGCTTTGAGTGAAAAGTGGAATTAGTGGATAATTGAAAACAAAATAACAAAAAAGGAAATAAGAATTGAATGACTTCATTTATGCCTTCCTGGGCTATCTTCTGTGCACAACTTCTAATAAAAATTCAAAGTTTCCTCAGCGGGAAAATCTGCCCTAGTTCCTCATTGTTCGAAACAACTTTTAATATGGCCTCTCTTCAGATTGAAGGTAAACGATGAATATTTGTCCATAGCTTTCTAGACCGGAAAATCATAAAGCTTCCTGGAAGCCAATCTCACTCGACACTCGTTGTAGTGTGAGACTGCTGAGAAAATTTCAATGATATTTTTAAAATGCTTGTAATAACAGTGAACGCTATACAGCCGTAAGTCATTGGAATCTATAAAAATGGCGTAGAAATTAATTATAAAAACCGTGGGAGTAATAAATTGAGACTATAGGCATTCAGCAGTTAATTAACTTATTGATACATGGTACTGTTGTCGTGGGATTGAATGCAAGGGAAGCTCTGCAGGAGGGTAGAAAAATGCACATGCCTTGACAGTTGTCATTGGCGGAGTTACCTATATGAGAAATATCGCATTAGAAAAATTTTCATACAAAATTACACGCCTTGCATCGTATAAATTAATTTTACGGAAGGAAGAAATAAGAATTGTTTTTGAAAAGGTGTGCTTTTTTTAATATTATTAAGCCAATCTCAGGTATGCCCGGCAATGCAAAGCACAGCACGGCAAAAATGATATAGTGGAAGGATAAGGAAACATGAAGAAAGTGGCGGAGCGGCTGATGTATGTCACTCCCGAATCTTCGCAAATTGTAAGCCCCAGGAAAAACTGAAGCTGGTCTGCTCCACATTCGCGTAGGTCGGGATAAGAAAGAAGCACGAAACCCAATGTACAGCAGAAAATAATAAAAACTGATTACTGGATTACTATTAAAAGATAATTTTTTTTTAATTTTTACTAAAAGGGAGACCCCAGAGTAGAAGGTTCCAAATCAGAGTAATGTTTAGGTTTGAGTTGCAAAGAAATTAAACAAAATCAAGGTCGGTAAATAATGGCTAATTTTACGTACAATAAAAAACGCTATCCATGTATCGATAACGCTAATTGTATATGACTGATAGTTTTTACAGTATACGTCAAAAATCTAAATTTTTATATGGCAACACCAAGGGGTTGCTGATTTAGTCTATTTTTAAAGCTTTATTTATTATTACTCTGGTGTTAAGAATGTCAGCTCTCTACCTTGACGCGTTGTCAGACATAGTCAAAGTAAAAAACGAAATTTTAGTATGGCAACCCTACGAAGCAGTTACCAGCTTTGTCCCATTTTTGGTCTTAAATATGCTTTATCGTAAGGACGGCAGACAGATGGATGGGCAGAAAATGCAAAAATCAAAATAACTTTTAATATTATGCGTGAGTGTCCAACCCATTTTTCTCTACTAGCATTAATTCTGTTCGTTACAAACGGAATGACAATCTTAGTAAAGTTGCCATATAAGAAATCATATGGAGTATAATAAAAATTATTAAATATACACTTTAATTACATGGTGAAGTTCCTCCAAGGAACCCGTACACCCAGCACCCGGTCTGGCTCCAAGTACTAGTTCTGGAAAATCCGATGGTCTATTATTATTACTTCAGTACTGAAATTTTTTGTGATTAATATAAAATAGTTAACTGAAATATATGAAACAAAATATTAAATTTTCCTTTTGGAAGGTACATTTAATCCTATTTCTGCCTGTTTGCTTGTTGTGACATTTAACTTTTTTGTATTTTCTTTCTAAAGAACGAAATTTTGCTTCGATTTGGTTTTCAGAGAAAATATACCCTTTCTCTTGAAAACGCTTTTGGATTTCTCGCCACTGTAATACGCCCAATATATTGTGGATATTCATAAACCGAACAAAAAATATAGAAGTTTTGCAAACAAGTTCCATAACCACGCTAGGCAAGTGGGGCCAATAACATACATATATGTAGGTATGTACAGATTTAAAGGGTCGTTCAGTGTCAATGTTTGGGCAGGAATAATTGGGACTCGATTAGTAGGATCTATCAGCTTCACACACAGAATGTGGTTGCAACATGGCGATGCTAAAGAACACTACGTGGTACGGGTAAGTACTTAAATGAGCGGTTTCCAAACAAACGGATTGGACGTGGAAGTGACATTCCTTGGCCTCCTCGATTACCAGACCTAACACCTCTGGATTTTTTATTCTTGGGGTCACCTAAAAAATCTTCTTTATCAGGACGTGAGAGAGATCTTATCTCGCGACGATTTAGTAAATTGAATAATAGCAGCAGGTAATAGTGTAAGCCGAATATTTGGCCAATTTATAAATTAGTAGTTATTTATAGGCTAGATACTGCATTGTAAATGTCGTTAAAATAATAACATTTTCGATTTTGATCACGTGTTTTGGAAAAAAATCAATACATTGTTTTATTTAACCACGACAGATTAAAAGTAATAGTGTAAAATATATTATTAACAGTCCTAAACATATACTTAAAAATTATAAATTAGGTTTCACTCGATTTTCTTGCTTCAGGGCTTAGTTTTCCCACCATTACAAAAAAAATTTAAATTTCGAAATAATTTCGTTCAAGTATGGGCGTTGTATGTTGCAAGACATTTTATCTGGTATCTCGGGGAGTACTTGAGCTAGACTAAAAATGTTGTATTTTCATGAAAGGCAACAGATTTTGGATGTCTTGCGTAGGTACGGAACAGTTTAGGAGATTTTCGACACTCAAAGAAGATAATTTTTCGAAGAGAAAAAAACATTTTTGGCGTTATATCGCCACTTTCTTATTTACCTATAAACGTTTTTGAAATTTAGTTGTTATAAATGAAAGCCAGTAGTAATATAAATAAATCAAGACCAAAATGGCGGTTCAGTAACCAAAAAGAGCTGAGTGACAGCCTAAAATGCGTTCCGCGGACCTCATTTTCGAAAAAAATCTAAAATCCTCTGTAATTTCGAAAATAACACGAATTCGAATAAAAATTAATATGACATTTCCGATTGCAAATCACCCCATCTTTTAGGGGTTTCAGTATTGCATACTTTTCCTGGAACACCCTGTACATATGCATCATAAAGAGCAATAGTTTCAACTGAGGTCAGGGACTTGCATATTTACAAACAAAGTACAAATTGACTCACTGACCTACGAACTACCTTCTGCAGATAAAATACGCTGAAGCTAATATAAACAAAAGTCAACGATAAACGAAAGACTTTTGTTTGTAAAATTCAGTTACAATCACATGAGTACTGAATGAAATGATAACATAAAAAAGTGAAACGTGAGCTTTGTTTCCCAATGGGAATGAACAATGTTATCGATACAAATTGATCCTCATGGAAATATTGTATGAGAAGCCTTTTGTAGGCATGAGAACCACCATAGATCAGTCAGGTAAATTCTATATAAATATATTCATTAATCAGTATCGATTGAGTATCGAATCAAGTCTTTGGAGTTGAAGCTCTTTAGTTGGACCGACTTAGCGCAGCACTAGCCGCTCCGTAGGAGTTAAAGCTATCTGGCTGCTCCATCCTTTCCTGCTCGACCGCGACAAATTCTAAATTACTACGTGACTAATTAGTAAAATATCACCGGAGCTCCACCACACGAGATCTTGCATTTGTTCTTCAATTTGACGGATTTTCCAATTTGTGGCCTCATTTCACTACCGAGAGCCACAATTTAACATGTGTACCCAACTAAGTAATTTTCATTCCGTCAGCTCTAATAACATTTTATTAATAATGAGATAAACTAATTTGGGCATTAATCTTACAGTTCACGAATACCTGCGGATTAAAGCTTAGATCTTGAACATGGGAATCATACTGATCAGCTGGTTAGCCATTAATCCACATTCGCAGCCGCTGCATCTAAAAGAGCAGCCTCTAATAAAGCAGCATGAAGAATTTCTGGATATGAGTTATTAATATTAAAAAATAATAAAATGTATCGTTTTAAATTAACAAGAAGTTTTTCTTACGATTTTCAAATCTTTCGAGCTCCCGGCGAACATTCATTTTGTATGGTTGTCCAACATGCTTCCATGACTATAAGTTTGCTTATTTATTTTAATAACAATTAAATTGAAATTAGATTGAAAAACTTACCTTGTTTAATAGTCATATTAAAATCGCAAGTCTTTAGGTTGATAACTTTTCACTCCATATCAAGTGGCTTAACCGCAACCTGTCAGAAGACAGTCAGCTGATTGCATATCGATGTTGCACATCCTCTTGAGCATGCGTAAAAATGTGTAACTTTTGCAATTCACTCTACTTTCATGATCTAAAAAGTTAACAGACGGTTGAGGTGTAAATTTACGTAAAAGTTTTTACACCGACGGAGAACTTTTGAGTTAACAGACAGACATGTGTATGTGATATTCTGCGTGCGGCTCAACGCATGACTGAACATTACAAATTGGAGAATGATTATGAAAACATCAGTGTTAATAAATTGAATATCTTATTTTGTTTGATTTTAGTTGCTTGCCAAAGGCCATCAAAGAAGAAAATTTTATCTTCATCCATTTCATTAAAAAATAACCGACCAGAGTCGGGCTCGCGCACGAATGGTTCCGTACCATCGTACAAAAGTTACGTACCTTTTATGTATTTTTTCAAATGAGAGTAGGCGTCATGTGAAAAATGATTCTGTCATTTGAAAAAATAATAATAATGCTGTCATTTGAAAATAAAAACCTACTTTTGATAATAATAATGAATGAGAATAAAACGAGGAAAAAACGCCGAAAAAATCACGTTACTTGTATGGGGGCCCATTTTAATTTTTAATTTAATTTTTATTATTTGTTGTTATTTCGATAATAAAAATAGACAGTCTGCGAAAATTTCAACTGTCTACCTATTACGGTAGTAATAGCGTTCCCGTTATTACCCGTTGGGTACGGAACCCCAAAAAGAGCTATAATTGTTTTCATAGTGCACGTAAGTAAATTTAGAATTTATTTATATAACGGAAATGCAATGCAAGTCCAGCTAAACTAAGGAGCCTGCAGACAAGAGGAAATTACGTAGTTACCCTCTGTCGATATGCAGATGGGATACACAAAAGACCTAGGTTTACGACTGCAAGCATCTCGCATTTGTCAATAGCGTAGCACAACAAACTGATCGAATGTTAGAATCAATAGAATTTATGTCGCTGGTATCACAGACTGGGCTTTCCTCTCATTTGTGACTTTCCATGCAAATCTAAGCCATTTAAGAAATTCGTTAGAATCCGGAAAAATGGAAACTACCACATATAAAAGAAATTTTCAAATAAATTATAAACTAAGCTCTGTCTGTGCTTTACCCGAAATAATAAATGGTGCACAGAAGATATCTCTCTCTCTCTCTCTCTCTAATAGGACATTTCGTATGTTTTGATAAATGCCTGTAAGTTAAGGACATGTGGAATTCTGTGAACATTGATTGGAGTTGGAAATTTTATTATTTTCCGTATGACCAAAAAGGCATTGATCCAAATTTTCCTCAGAAATGAAGGGAACTAAGGATAATTTCCATCAGCCTGGAAATTAAAAATTCTTCATCTCATTCATCTAGTGTTTTCTAGATTCTTAAAGTACTCAATCAAATCCTAGACAGATTCTACTTCTGAAACTTTAAACAGACGTCAAAATTAAAAATTACATTCTGAGTTCATTTATCATTCCTCATTTATAGGTATTTAATTTGTAATTCCAAGAAGAAATTATTTTTTGGTAAAACAATTTCCACCTTTAAACATGTCTGGAAAAAAGTAATCGTTAATTCAACAGCTTTATTCGTACACGGATACGGCACCGCATGTTAAATATATTTTTTTTTTTTCGAAAATTGTCTCATAAATATTTACTGCTCTGCTATCGTTATACTCAACCCAATTTGAAAAACCCAATTAATTATGCATACATCAGCACATATCCGGGAAGAGTTCATAAAATTGGGGGTAAGTAGATAAAGTTTGCAAATATCCACAGGGAAAGTAGTAAACTGAAGCAATAAAAATTTTTCCTGCAACGCGGTCCGTTGGTTGTAATAAATTAGGGAGAAATAGAAGTGCTGCCCTGCTTCCTATTACACTACTACTGTGAAAGTTGAAGAAAGTTTTTAGAATCATACCAAAAGTTCGGGAAGTGTTTTATACTACGGACAAATTACCCATCCGATCCGATCTGTGTGATTGGGAGGAAGAGGCGGAAGTAAAAGTATCCGGAAGTCTCAGGAATAGAAATATATATGCAATGCTCAACATAATATTTTGTAATTCTCGAGACGTGCAATAAAAAAGTGATTCTTATGCAAGATTTCTAAAGTTAAGTTTGCTATCAAAAAACGTGATTAACCTGAATTTCATCTGGAAGTGTGAAATAATATGTAACCAACATTAGAGACTATATGCATGCGCTACCCGGACATTCAGTTGGGTCTGGTGGGTACTGTTCTTAATTGATAATGTGGTTTTAACTATATTTTTATATTTTTTTGTTTTTTAAATGCACTACAATGGAAGATTCCGTGGTAATAGTAAAAGAAATAATTACAATTTTTTATGTTATAAGTGTTTCTCAGCCTTTCGTACAATTTTTTCGCAAGATCAAAGCAGGTTCGAAATTGATTTAGAACTAAATCTGTAGACATTTTTAAGAACTAATTTACAATTTCCCAATTGTTGTAATGGGTATCGCTCGTGCTTCTGGCACGTCCAGGGAGAAGCAATCTGTGAAATGATTGAAGATTTTCAAAGTAAACTCATCAAACACTTCTTATATTCTTTGGTGGTTTTTGGGGTTCGATACCCAATGAGGTAACAACGGGAACCGTATTACTAAGACGTCCCTGTCCGTTCGTCACCTGGTTGTATCTCATGAACCGTAATAGGTAGACAGTTGAAATTTTTCATAGACTGTTTATTTCTATTGGCGATATAACAACAAATAATAATAATAAGAAACAAGAAACGTGATTTCTTCGACATTTTTTTCCTCGTTTTATTCTCAATCATAATTATTATCATAAGTAGGCACTTTTTTTTTTACAAGGGACAGCATTATTATTTTCCTTTCAAATGACAGCATTATTTTTTCAAATGACGCCTACTCCCATTTGGTAAAATAAATAAAAAGTACATAGTGTTAAATTTTGTACGATGGTACGGAACCCTTCGTGCGTGAGTCCGAATCGCACTTGGACGGTTATTATTAATATAGTTTCCAACCCAACTTCCATTAATATTTTTTAATAAATGTTTTATAATATTTCTTTTTTTTCAACGTCTTAAAATATTTTTTGACAAAACTTCTTTTTATTTTCAACTAAATAACAACGTTCGATATTTCTTACTATACTTTGCGAAGTGTCATCTCGACGGGATGAAAAAAAAACGACTCCATGAGGTATGGCCTGCTGCTCCATGGTACTAAATTATTGCTTTCTCACTAAGTTGAAAATCGTACGTGGGAAAATATAAAAGTCTTGATGCATAACACTTGCATCGAAAAACTGTAATCTGATATGCAGTTTTTAAGAGGGCAAGTATAATAGTATGTATATATTATACACGCAATTAGATTTAAAGAATTAAGTGGTATACGTAGACAGTTGAAAAATAGCGCCTTCAAACTCCCTTTCAAGATCTACGGAAGCGCAAAGCCTCTAGTTTGCGCTTCAGTTTCATATAAAGTTTAACATTGCATGTTCTAAGATGGAAGCCCTTTGCAAGAGCACATTTGAAACTGCTTTGGAGCACGTCAATTGAACAAGTTGCAAAGCTGCTTTGAAGCGCTTCCGTTTGGAAGCTAGTTTGAATCGGTTCAATTGAGCATGTTTAGAAGCTACTTTGAAACTCTTTTAATAAACATGTTTGGAAATAAAATATAACACAACATAAATACATTTATGTAATAACAAAACTACACGGTTGAAAATGTAGGAAGAAAATTTAATATTTTTGGTATTTATATATGACAACACCCAAAATATATTAAATTTAATAAATTTAATTCAAATATATGAGATAACCTTTGTTGTATATAATTTTACAACTCTTGTCTTAATAAGAAAAGTTCACTTATTTTGCTTTTTCTTTAACACTTTTTTATTTAATCTTGTTTCTCAAGTTACACTGATTACTATTATTTTTTACAAACTTATGACTTGAAACTTATTACTTGAACTGAAAAACTTTTACCAAGACCGTTTATGAGACGCACAACCTTTCCACTTGGACGATTTGAAATTAACTTTCTCCATCGTTCACCGATCGTTCTATTTAAATTAAAGATCCCGGCATTATTTCAGTATTACGCGATAACATTCCCACAGTCAAAAATGTCACCTCCAATATTACGTAAAGACGTTCCCACAGTCAAAAATGTCACCTCCAATATTACGCGAAGACGTTCCCACAGTCAAAAATGTTCATGTCACCTATCAAAACCCTCGAGAAATACTTTTCCAAGCCATGAAACAGAAACCTATATGTGTGCGTGCGGAGTCCGTTTTCTCAAATGTTCTATATTGATACATATGGAAAGTGCAAAACATTGACTTTATATATGCTATAGAGCCTAAACTACTATCCGTACAGGAAAATAGTCTTCTAGTAATTTACAGCTTGATTCCTTACCTTCCCAAAGACTACACTTACTATAGACCTTACTTAATAAAATAATAAAGTAGTTTTGATTACAAACTTACCTTACCATTTTACGCTCAATAACTCTCAGCTGAGTAATAATTACATGTGTGTATGTGCAGCCGGAGTCCGATGAATTTTTTGGATGAATTTTTCGTTTGACAATTGACAACAGTCAGTCAGTCAGTCAGTGACAGTGAGCGTGCGCAATTTCGAGGTAAATAAATTTTATTAATATTTATCTAATAGTTTAATTGTTGTGTAAATTTATTCCATTGGGTTCGTTAAAAATAGTGAAATAAGTGCAATTTTAATTTCTTACCACAATTATATATTGAGTTTGTTAGTTTAAAGTTTCTTTCAGGGTAATCAGTTCGGATTAAAACAAAGTGCTACGAAAGTTTTATCAATAAAAATTTTAAAACTGAAATATTTATAAGTTGCGCTCTTAACTGATTATTTCAGATCTTTAATTATTTCTTTAGTGAAATTAGTTAGTGGCAATGGTAGTTTTCTCAAATAGAAGGCAAATTGCAATGCTCCATAACAAAGTTTAAAAAAGTGGAGTTAGTGTCTAATTAATTTAAATTAAAATGTGGACTACAATTATAATAGTCTTCCTTCAATTTATATATCATATGAGAATGAAATAACTTCAAAAAATCATTTCTAATATTAGTGGGAAAACTTCCAGTGAAAGTTTATATCACTTATCCCTACTTTTCCTAATAATATTGAAAAATGGTTTTACATATAAGAATCCATTCATTTGCATTTTTTCCGACAAAGCTTTCAGGCGCTTCGTTTTAATGTAGATTCTTGAGATTTAAACAGAAATTCAATATATAATAATGGTAAGAAATTAAAATTGCGCTTATTTCATTATTTTTAACGGATCCAGTGGAATAAATTTATATATTAGAATAGAATAGAATAGAAAAGTTGGTTATTTTCAACCCCGGCCACTTAGCCACGTCCTAGGACGTTCGGTATTACGATGTTACAAAAATTTACATTGAACGAGTCTTAATTTAAATGAATACAAAATAAATGTTAAGATTATACGATAGCATATAGATAAAGATTTTAGTTGTATTAAAGATACAATGAATATAGGTGTTGCCGAACAAGACTAAAATAATTATGTTGAATTAAATAAATGAGATACATGTAACATAACAAAGTTCCCTAAACATTTGCAACGCGAAGATGCCCTGATTCTTTGAGCATAATTAATTCAAACAATATATGCAAAAGTGAATATCAGGTATGTTATACTAGCAATAACTAATGATCAAGCGCGTTACAACAAAAGATAACTGGATGACTTATAACTGGAAAAAGAACAACCCAACGTCAAACGTGTTGAGCAAAGACATTAACTTTGCTTAACGTGTCTGTTAAAATAAAATAAAAAGTAGTGGAAAGTAATGGATAGCAAATTGGGCGGGTTGAATGGCTCGGACAGACTCCAAAACTCCGAGATGTGCAACCCAGCATCACAGAAGTCAATATCACAGTCATTTGTAAAAATATACATTTATAATTTTCATTTTAACATTTTTTTTTTTTTAATGATAATCATTTTTTCATTAATTCGTAATATGTTGTATTGTTAGCTCTTTGAACTTCTCAATTGAGCCAGCTGATCTGACTTGTCTAGGCAGGGAATTCCAGAGGCTCGCTCCTACTTGGTAGATATGTCTAGCTCCAAAGTGTGTCCTGAACCTGGGCAGGACCAGCCTGAAATTGTCATGACCACTCCAGGTCATTTTCTCTTGAATATACTTGGGTAATGAGCCGTTCCTGCTCCTAAATTGAGCTGGCATTGCAACCTTAGGGATTGGTGTGACAAGCCATGTCTTCCAGCACTTAGGAAAGGTCGAGCTCGTAAATAGTCTATTGAATAGGTGTGTAATTACGGATAATGTGTGTGGCAAGACAAGTCTCAGAAACTTAAATGGAATGTCATTTCCTGGCATTTGATTTTATATATATACATATATATATATATCTCTTATAAGGATTCGATTCCCATGAACCCACACAGCATTAAGTGGCGAATCTATGGTTCGGGACAGTTATGACTTTTAATACTGTTTATTAGATATACCTTATACTAATTGTCGGCCTATCAAATTATAGACAGTAATGAGTTGATTTAACAGGAAAACCATCTACCCTTTTTAAGCAGTCATAAAGAGCTGTGTAATGTTTTGATTTCTTTATATCTATTTACTGCATATCTAGTCTCAATACTTTACGATGGTCCAGCTTACTGTCTGGTCTCAGTTGTATCTGGTTCGATAAGGCGGATGTATGATTTGATATATCTTTTTTATTTTTTTATTTTGCTCTTTTACTAATCTAATTGATAAACTATCTAAATGTCATTTCATTTCATAAACATAAACATTCACATAAACGTTTATTTATTTGAGTGGCCGTGCCAAAGGCACGCCAAGCGCTGGGCACATCATAGCGAGTTACATAGTAGATACATATTGTAGCAAAAGCGAACATAAACAATTAATAGTAGTGGAAGTACAAAACAGCCCTAGTAGCATAGAGTTACGTTGGAGCATCAAAAGAAAAGCTATACAGTACAATAGCAAACTAACAGGAAATGAAAACATAGTAGATGCATATTCTAGCATTTATTTGCATATTTTTGTATACAATGATTTGTACCAAGTTAGTCTTTAAGTTAACTATCTGCTAGAAAGCTTTGAATAATTTTACCTACTCCTATGGGGAAGTTTAGTTTCATCATTTTGTATACTAAACCTTGGTGTCAGACGGTATCAAAAGCTTTTTCGATATCTAGAGTAACTATTAGTTGAATTACCTACTTGCAAGTTATCCTTGATATAACTTGTCACCCTTTTTAATTGATGAGTTGTGGTGTAGTTAGGTCTGAAATCGATTTGTTCCTGGGGTAAGATGTTTTTATCATCCAAATGTTTTCTGAATAACCCTTGTATTGACTTTTCAAACAGTTTGGAACTTACGTTTAGTAAACTAATTGGTCTATCGCTATTGGCTTCTTTAGAATCTTTTCCGGGCTTAAGGACGGGGATTATTTTTGTGATTTTCCATTGCCTTGGAAAATAGGAAACTTTTATACAGGCATTGAAAATAAAGGTTATAAGTATAATAGCCTGTTTGGGCAGTTGCTTGTAAACTATACTTTTAATATTATCCTCACCGGCTGCTTTCTTGATTTTTAATGAATCTATAAGCGATTTGACTTCTCTGGGAGTAAAATAGATTTTAGCTGTTGTCATGGGGTTTGTTCTAGTTAGCTCTTGAATCTTTTGCTCGACAGTCGCTTTGGTTTCGCTGTCACTGTACTTTAGAGTTAACTTGTGTGCGTTGGCAAAGTTATCTGCAAGTGCATTAGCTTTATCTTCTGAGGTGTCTAAAGTCTTATTGTTGTAGGTTAATGGAGGCATGTGTTGTAATTTTTTTTTTAATAACTCTTGTCAGATTCCAGAAGGTTTTGCTACCTTTTTCTAGGGAGAATAGTTTGTTCTTCCACGATTCGTTACGAAAACAAGCGATTTTGAACCTGACCTCGCGTGTTAATCTTTTGAGTTCGCGCTTTAGTGAAATTACTCTAGTATTATGCCAATGTTTCCGTACCATATTTTTGATTTTAATTAGTTGTCGTATGGTTTTTATCGTATTAAGTGAAAGGTTTTGATGTTAATTTTATTTTTAACAATCTCTTGGAAGCGTTCCCAGTTAGCTTTATTGTAGTTATAGTTATGGTTATCGGACACACTGGTGCCGTTTAGGGTTACGGTAGACAGGCTTGGACTGGCCCACCGGGGTGCCGGGAAGTTCCCTGTGGGCCGGTCGTATTGCGCAATAGTGGGCAGGCCGGTCGTATTGCGCAATAGTGGGCCGGGCCGATGAACAATCGACTGTTGAAAAAAGATTACAATCAAAATAAATTTAACTTTGGAAACGGAAAGTAATACAAATTAAATTTGAAAAACAAAGTTCACCTTGGGAAATGCTTAGTGATAAAAGATCAAATCATAAAAGTATTGGTATTCAACCAACTAAAAACAAAAGAAATCATCGAAGCATCTGAAAACCGTATTCTCATATATATTTAAAGTTATTTGGCTGTACAACTGCTTTGTCTAGATATTTGCAAGCAGGTAATCTAATCTTATCAAAAGCAGTAGCTGTGATTCATGGTACGGTGGATACTATATCAACTGATTTAAATAATTTTAAAATCATAAGGTTGGATTGTGATAAGTTCATTCATTTCATTAATAATATATTTGAAAACTATTCAGTTGATAATGAAATTGAAATGAATGATATTGTTATGTGCAACAGAAAAAGAGACATCTATTGGAAATGGATACTTCGGGTGAAATGACAAGTTATGTACGGACAACTTCCGGTGAAATCTATTACAGAAAAGGTCACCAATCGGAGAACCGATGTTTCTAGAATAAAATTTCCGAGAAGGATCTAGGATAATTTATAACGTATAAAGGCGGTCTTATTACAGACAATGAAATGGACGTAGTAAACAGAGCAGTGTTCTAATTGGAATTGCGAATATTTAAAGTATATAGTCTTAGTGATAATTGAAAGTAGAGTTCATTTGTAATTGTTTGTGAATTTATTAAATTGTAAACAGTGGAGTATAATAAAGAGGTCTTCTGAATTATATTGTGTTTTGAATAACGAATTAAGGTCACCATCTATTCAATTAAATATACATTACTTGTTATAAAAAAACATATGCGAGTGAAAGGCAGAATTTTATATTTATTACTTGTACTAATCTAGTGGTAGCTCGCAAAACCGCAATCTATCGGGAGATTATGCGACAGAAAGTATTTTTATCAATGACTGATATTTTTAATTGAATTTTTATCCCAGAGTTGCCTTTTTACTGAAACAATCTCAAAATTATTTGGAATAAGTTATTTCTCAATTACATATTTCAATCAGCAACATACCTAGCGGCAAACTAATTAAAACACTATATAATTTAATGATGATTTTCTTTTCTTCATGGCGTATCTTTGTTAATGAGAAAAAAAGTGAACAAAATCCTCCGTTAATGCTACTAGGGCTTTATGTATGATAGTTTACAAAAGTATTTATTTTTTGAATTTTTATTAAATCCTTAAAATGCATGTGACATAAAATGTACTACTTACAAAATTTGGACAACTAATTGAGACGCTCCAGTTTTTAAATATTAAATCTAATACTTTTTTTGTTATTTTATATTTGAATATTTTTAAGTGCATGTTATTATAGATGAACTGTTTTTGTTTTTGTTTTTGATAATAAATATATAAATGTATATAGTTTTTGTTTGTATTGCTTAAATTAGAATAAATGGATTAGGCCTACAGGGGATACCATATAAAAAAAAACGCATCTTGCACACTACCTCAAAGGTGATGTGGAAATGTGTGACAGTGAACAGCAATCTTTTGCTGAGCTACAAAAAAACGAACCGTGAAAATAAATACCAATCTAGAACATTCAATAGATAACCCTTATTCACTTTTCTTTTCAGGTGGTAGGAGGAAATCTTACGGAATAAACAACTGTCTCCACATCATTTCCACATATTTCCAGCGACACAACGAAAAATCGAGACAGCTATCCACCCATTAACTGGGAATAACATCACGTTTGCTGTGTCCTCCGAATCTCACGTGCGACTAGTACAAGGGATGAAAAAACATGACAGACAGTTTTTAGTTGCGAGAAAAAAAAACAAATTAAATACCTTGCAATACCCTACTCTAACAGTTTCTTTGAGTCGTTTGCTAGACTTCTATAGAATTCCATTAAAAGTTATCGCTAGTGTAATATCTTTCGTCTTTATTTAAAAATTAACATAACTTGCCACTTGTAGGTAAGAACCCGCCGTTGTGCCCTATGCCGAGATTTGCCCTGAAGCCTTGGGTCAGTCTATTATTTCAACACTTTCACTAATAATAATCACTCAATGCCAACTGCACTGTTCCTCTGATCAACTACTTCTAATGCTGACGCTTCAAAACACTCTCGGCCACAACGACGGGCTACTGCACCAACACAGGGTTGGCTGGCAGATTTATGTTAGTATGCCTGGGTCCATAGGGATTTTCAGGAACCCGTGAAACTAACGCTTACACTAGTTTAAAATAATATAGGGAGGTTATTACAAACATGGAAGGGGTCCTTTAAGAGCGATTAGTTTAACTTCAAGATCTTGAATAGTGCTCAAACTACCATCAATGAAAAAGTGCACACGGTTTTCAATAATTGTAGCCAGACATGAAACAACCCAGTTTTATACGTATTATAAGAAACAATAAAGCTCTTGACATTCGGAGTGAATTAATGATGGAGGCCGGACCCTTTACTCTTAAACAAAAGCTTATGTAATTAGAAAATAACTCCAGATAATTCGAAAGAGTCTTATCTTTCTTTGCATAAAAATCGATGAGTAAATAATTTGAAATACAGCATCTTAAGTCACTCGAAATTCGCTCGTTAAGTGTTGCTACCACCTGGCATGCTACAAACATGTGAGGTACTTGTGAGTGTTAATTTTATTACACCAACAATAAATTAACTTTTCTATTTTATGTAATTTTTTTTTAAATTCACTACCGATTTTAATTTTTCAATGAAACAAATGCATATACACAACAGGAAGGAAACAAGAAAACAAAAATTGATTTGCAGCACTTATTTGTTGATTTTCTGCTTTGAAATAACTTAGTTTCAATAAGAAAAACCATTCCCGTGGCGCGAGAAGTAAGGCAACTTGTCGCAGCAATAATCTTTTGTTTACAATAAAAATGGTCGCCAACCAAACACGACAATGAAGGACAAGTCTAACCCTTTCATTTTCCGTTTGTTTCAATTTTCTGCACCATAAGGGAGGGTCACCACCCACGCCAATCATCTTTATATCAGAGCTGGCGAGGACTTATGGTGAGATGGACACCAAACTTACATGCTCTTAAGCTTCGCAATCTTTATAATAAAAAAAAATCATTGCTCTGGAGCATACCGATAAAAACTGTTTTTGGAGGGCCACAAGTTACTCCTTTTTCCGGACCTGGCAAAATTTCGAGATAAGCCGAGATTAAGCTTACACAAGATTCGTTAACTTTTCTTTTGGATTGTGACGGAGACTTTCAGTCATGGGCTCTTACACCTAATATTACAAGACTCAGATATGAAAATGAGATGAAAAATCCGAAAATCTGAAATTGCAGAAATTAGCTTTATAGAAAGGTTTGATCGGTTAGTTTAAATTGTGAGACGAGCTGTTATATAAGATGCTGCAACTGCTAAGTGAACCCTTTTTGGCGCAAATTCTCATATAATTCAAAATAAGCCAGGTTATTTTAAGTGGTTCACCACCTAGCACCTAGATTAGCATGACGCCTAGCTATCACCAGACATTCGTACAACAATCCTATCAGACAAAGTCTACAGGAAGTAATCAGTAATAATCACGACAATATTGGCAAGATACTTCCTCAGTTGTGAGTTGGGCGGTGATCAGTGAGTCTACCTCAGAAGCTTTTCGTTCCATCCAGAATTTCCATAAAATGCCGTATGAGTCTTCCAAACGATGCTGTGCTATGCTCCGCAGATGCACATATGAGTATAGCCCTCTTTCTTCGTAACCAAAGCTATGCAGAGGTAAATTTCCGTTGATGGAGCATAAATATGGAAGTTTCCATAGGAGTTTTTTGAAAAAAGCTGGGAACCAATTCACCCCTATTATGGTTGTTACCTCAATCCAAGTGACACGACTGTGTGAAACTAATAGGAAACAAAGGAAACAAAGAAGAATAGACAGATTTTACCTAAAAAAATTCTGATAATTGAGTGAGAGTTGTCGATAAGAAAATGCAAGTCGAGAGGTCACTGCACATTTCTCTCTGTGTTCGCTGCTGCTGTTTTCGATTTTTATTTCAGATATTAGATCTTCCTACATATGAATTTAACACAGCTTCCACGCAAGATTTAATATCGCTGCATTAGATCAAATAACCATAATGTCTGCCTGATTATCGTCCAAAACCGATAGTTTTATCTCATAGGCACACCCAGTATGGCATAAAGTTTAGCCTCCCAATGTTATGTGGAGTTCTAAGCCCAATGCAGTCGCTTCAAACTCCCAACCAGACTAATTCTCTGTTGGAATTATTACCAAATTTCAGTCCTCTCGGTCCTCCATATATATGTGAAGTATGTGGAAGATGTAGCAGGGTAATGAGAAGAGGCTTCAGCACGGCGAAACTTTCCTATCGCTTTTCCTATCCAAACAGAACTCTGACGATTTGCTTCTAATCAGCTCACATCTCTAAATTTTCAAAATTTGCTGCTAGGCTGAGGATTGAGTCCAATTCCTGAGCGTTGGAAATATTTAGAACTGCGCTCAATAAGCTGACTATACCGACAACATTATAATTAGAGATATAATAATAATTCAAATGGGTCTATTTCGAGCTATTGTGTAATTTTTTAAAAGATAGTATACCCATTGATAATTTACTCCATAAAAAAAAATATAACTTCTGTCTTTAAGATTTTACTAATCTGTAAAAAATATTAATAATAATTTTTTTCCTTTTCACATAGTTGTATAATGTGCTTTACAATGAACTGCAAGAAAGAGAAAAAAGAAAATGTAGTAATTAAACACATCAAATCCAAACTATCTGTTTACCTATAAATTCGGATACTGGATCATTATCACCTTCTCCTCGCATTGAACCTGTTATCTCCTCGTTTTCTATCATAGGCAAAAAAAGCTGAACAAATTCTGGGGAATAGGGATGTGTTATGGTTTCCAAAACCTAAAATATTGAAAACCTAAGCACCTAAAACAAATTAATTAACATAAAACACAATTTTACTTCTGTAACAAAGTAACGAATAAGCGAAATATCCGTGTCCCCTTTCTGACAGCACTGCTTGATATACTTTACAACTGGAACCACACAGCCTCTTGTAAGAAGATTCACCATCCGATCGAGTAACATTTTCTTCATTTCTAACTAAAAATCTCAATTATTTAGCATTTCTAAAAAAAAAAAAAAAAAATGAAGAAACATCGACTAGGCCTACCTGCACCAAAATCTCTAATTCATCCTGTTTTGACTCATCTAAAATAGCCAAATGAGGACAACTGTCAGTGGATAGCTTAAAGTAAGATAGTTCAGTGACCGTATTTTCAATCCATCGAATAACTCCTACTCCGACAACTGGAAATCTACATAAGTAAAAGGTTCACTTCTGTATTTTAATGGAAGCGAAAAAAATCAAACCTGACGCAATTATAAATCGTTTGGAGCTCTGCAATCAAATCAGTTGCTCCCTTGTTAACGTTGAATATCGCGTGCACTTTTTCAATAGCTTGAACTTAATTCATCCTTGTTTATTGAGCGTTTATTTTGTGATCCCTTCTTTCCTGGTGTATCAATCACACTAGCCGCATAAGCAAGGAGATAAATATACTTTGATTTGTGTTCTGGATTAATTTTGACACCAGCCTTAAACAAGGAGTCCACAAGGAGATCAACGACGAATAAGATCAATTGGTGGCGGATCTGGTGTTGAGTAATTTCTAAAAAGTACTGTTATATCTGCCGGATTCAAAGTTTTTCGGGAAAGCATTGAAGTCAATGCTTGACAAGCCTGTGGATATGCAGCGGAGCCATTTAAGGCCATCGTAATAGGTGTTAGATTCTGATTGCTGTAAATAATGAAAGGACACAATTTTCATACTGCAATTGATTTACAATACCAACTTTGTTAACGCGTATTTTGTTATTTCCTGAGATAGTCTTTTCATGTTAAAGCCTCCTTTAGATTCCTGGAACAACACTTGTACCAATACTTGGGAATACACATAAGTATGCTGCCCATGACATACCATGCGAGCACATTCTTGAATCGCTCCCTGAATATCTTCGGGATTATTTAGAAATTTTGTAATAGCAGTCTTAAGTACTCTGGAGAAAACTTCAATTTGCTGGGCCACCGTTGATATTGAAGTAATTTCACTTTGAAATCCAGCGTCAGAAATTAACTAAAACAATCACAATCCAGTCAGAGAAAATTGTTCAGGATAATGATAACTCAACCAAACCTTAATCGTAAAATTTAACATCAAGCAATCTGGATATTCTTCGGCAAGCCGATAAATCAGTCACCGCCAAGTATGGTGATCAACCATTTCCGTCAGCCAGTCTGGAGTTTCACCCTCTTCCGTGAAAATTGTATCAGCTTTTTTAGGATCAAAAGTACGAAGGATCATGTCTTTTAAATGATTTTCAACCATCGCTTGAACAACTGTGACTTTTACACCAGCCAAAATAAGCCATTCGGCAGGTAAATTTGCCATTTGGGCTACAGCTTGTGTAGTTCTCCGATAGAAGATTAATAACTTTTTCGGAGTCCCACCCGCTTGGAAGTATTTCTTCAATTGTGTGAAATTCCTGGTTCCATTATATAGTCAGGTGTTGAAAACTTATCTAGACATTCTTTTAATACTTCTTGGGGATTTTCAAGCATTTCTTCATTGTTTTCCTAGGAATGAAGGTTAGAAATATTACAATTTACTAAAAGTACAAAAATATATTCACCTCATCATCTCCGGGCTTATGTCTTCCCATCCAGCCATCATCCTCAAATTCCTCTTCCATTTTGTTGTTAGAAATTTACTAATTATTGGCAAATAATAAAAGAAAAACGCTGAAATGAAAATTTCTACTGCAAAATGCAAAATATTTCCTCCGTTGGACAATTGCAGAGGTTTGACAATTCTACTAATCAGCTGGCATGAATGCTTCAGAATTATACCATTTCTGTAATTGTCCTTTCCATAAAATACGCTCACACCACGCAGGGGCACAGAACTTCTCACTAAATTAATTATGATAGAATAAAGAAAAAATTTATAATAAATTGTAATTAAATTTAAAGTCTGTACCTACCTGATTTCATCTTCTGACAAATGACAAATGACAAAAATCAAATGTCAAACCAAGGCGATGAACAATTATTGACAATATATTGAATTCATTTGCAGGCAGATTCATTCACATTCATCGGACTCCGGCACATACACATATGCAATTCTCTCCTGAGAATTTTTGTTTGGGATACGATAGTCCATTCGTTTAAAATACATTTTTTAAATAATTTTGTTAAGAAAGGTAAGAAAAATTTGATTGCAGTTGGGAAGATAAGAAAGCAAGCTTAAGTTTATCACCACACCATTTTTCTGTATGAATAGTAGTTTAGGGCGGAGGAGCTATTCAATTCAAACTTTTGTCAATCTTCCATAAGAGCACTGCAAATATTTTAGAATGTTAGGACTACGCTAGGGCTCTTATCGTAGTGAGGGAGCCTGTTTCATGGCTTGGAAAAGTATTTCTCGAGGGTTTTGCACCTATGCATCTTCCGTTGCATATCATTGGCACATGTATATTAGTAATATACTGTCTGGACACTTGTCCGAAATCAGACCCTTCTCAAGTTATATTTTCAGATTTTAGAGAATTATGTACGGTTAGATGTTTGCTCGTAGCATGAGTCTCTTGCGCTGCACTTGTTATGCGAAAAATATCTCGAAGTTATATGTTATGGCATATATGGTGCGCGTATATTTTCGTGGAAATATTACAACTGTATCAAGCGCGTGTGCACTTGATGAAATATGAATATTTTTTACTTTGACTTGAATTTGTTGAAAGTAGAGACTTCTCAGATTTCATTGTCTTTCCGTAAAAATGTTCTTGTGATGATAAACTAATGGTTTTTCATTTTGTGGGAAAGGAGTGGTCAAAAAAAAATCTATTATTTATCCCTATGTAGGGAGTAATTATTATATATAAAAAATCTATTATCTATCCTTTTAGAAAACCATAAGAGAGATAACCTCTATTCATAAGGTAATTAATCGGTAAAAGTAGCCCTGTACCAGTTGTATTGACTTGGTCTTGGGTAGTGATTGCGTTCTTTTGATGGGTACAGCCTTATCAACCTCTAGCGTTTCTTCTATTTGTTGCTCGTTAGGTATTTTGCTGTTTTCTAGCGGACATAATTGACGATTTTCGGTAAATATACCTTACTACAATGAGGGCAACTAGAATAACTAATCAGCAAGAAGCTGCTTAGAGATATAGCTGTTGTTGCCTTGACCAACTAGACGTGAAGTAGTGAATCGGTTGACACAGGTTATATGGATGTCAAATGGTGTGCTTAATGAAAATAACCAGGAATTAGGTCTATTTAATTTGATCAAAACGTCTCGTCGCGGTATTTGGACTCTGACCGAACAGTTGATTGTTTCGTTTAAAGGATTGAATAGCAATTTGATTACGCATTCTTAGGTTGTAGATGACTTTAATATTGACGTGTTTAAACGTCCACCTAAAGTATTTTCCTCTAGGTTTGAACGTTTTTAATCAGCCTGGTGTCAACAGTAAGAATTCCTGAGTTTTCGTATTGCTTACCACATGAGAGTATTCAATATCAGGTACTAAAGAATGGTTTCCATTCATTTCAATTGGGAAACAGTGGATCTGTTGTAATGTAAAAATGTGTATGTTAAAGTTAGGTGAATCTATTTTTACTATGAGTTTTCAATTTAGGAGGTGAAATCGCAGTTCTGACGTTTGATAGAGTATTGTTAGATATTTCTGTATATTCGGACAGTTTCAATGAGTCTTGTAGTAGATTTCTAGTAAGGTGTTGGGTTAGTTGGGTTAGTAAAGGGTGGACTTGGTTATGTTGACTGGCTAGAATTATATCTAGTAGATTTTGTTGCCGGAATTCGATTTCTACTACTTGCAGCAGAATATTTGTTATAATTCCTTCGCGTAATTGCCTTTTATTTATTTTATCGGACGCGGCTTGTAAATTGTTGAGTTGAAAAGAAATTTGTTGCTGTCTGTCCATGATGGAGGCCATGGGTTTTTGGATTTTATTCAAGGTGTTTTTAACTACACTTATTCGATGTTTTTCTAGTTCAATCAGTGCCTTTTTGTCGAGCTCTATTTCTTCCAGTCGACTGTATATCTCACGTTCATTATTGCTATCCATTGTTCCAAAGAATTAATGCATAGCATTGCCCATACTGTCGAAGATTGATCGTTCCTGGCGGGATTTTGGCACCAGTTGCTGTATGGTGTTGGTTCGCCTTCTAATACTTTCAATTACGGAGTGAATGTGTACCTTTTGGGTATTACACACCTCCTCGGTTTCGGTTTCGTTGACACATAACTGATTCATGAGGCTTTCCGGCCGTTCTGTTAAGACAGTTTGGTTGCGCAATTCAGTAGGTCTATCTCAGTAAATATATTCCATTTGCTGTGAAATAACCATAAACTGCCTAAATTCTCAAAGAGTATTCCTGAGTTACTTAGTGATGTCTCCGTGTATGGCTCATTCGTATCAAGGTGCGAGTATCAGGATAAGTATTAACATGACTGCCATCTTAGAGAAACTTAAAAGGGATTCCGTTTAAAATAGTACAAACGTGAGTTGACGTAGTTAAAATGTATATAAAGTAGTGAAAGATGAGCCTACCCTGTTAATGCGGTATTATCTGCTCCCCTAGTGGATTATTTATCAAATAGAGAGGATTACTTCTCTACACCTGTAGATCTCTCGCGAAGGTATTGCAGGATATTAGTAGCCAGGTTAGTTATTTCTTAATGGTGCTTAGTGATATTACTACAGTATTCCCTCGCAGTGTGACAGCAGCTGTAGGTAGGGCCCAATGGCACAATACCTGTTTGGGAGAACAGTGGTATGAATTAATAAATGAATCGATTGTAAACAACTTTGGTACGGGTGAATCCGGAAGACAGACAATCGTATGAACCGATTGTAAACAACTTTGGTAACGGGCGAATTCGGATCTTCCATGTATACTGGAACATGTTGCAATTAGTGATACAGTTTGGTTTTGTGACGTAAAACCAGGGTGTTTTGACGGATTCCTTAGAGAGTGGGGAGGAGTGTACTCTGTTTCTGAAGTAGGCAGAAAATCAAAATCTGCTATAAGATTGTTATCAGCAGGCGGGGTTCTCAGTTATATTGATGCATAGAGTTTCTGCCTATACTCGCTTTTCTCTCGAGAGATAGTCATCAAGTTGGTGATGAAATCCATTTTCTACTTGATTTGGTCTAACGTGAGATTACTGTCATCTTTTTCTTGTGTTTTATTTTTTTGTAAGTTAAGAAATGGGAGTATAATCGTTTTTCAGGTTTGGGATAGGGTCAGTACGATGGATATCTAAAGGCAGTCGTTTGTTAAATGTGATGAACATGTCTGCCTCTTAAGTTGAGTGTATTCAACATTTTAAAATTGTCGTCACTTTTGCTAAGTTCGGCGAGACAGAACCAGTTCACTTTGTTTAAAACAAACAAAAATAGCTGCCATATAGGTTTTCGACATTGTTCGTTCAAGTTTGAGAAAACATATATGTAGATGCACTATCTGTCCGATTGATTTATTTATGTATATATACATATATATAATTTTATTCTTCTCAAAGCCATAAACAGCACGTTCCAAAAAGAAACTCTTTCCAGTTAATTTTTTCTTTTGCTAATCTGGTTACCTCAACGTGGAGGGTGTACACGTAGGTTGTGCTCCTCGTGTACCATTCCTTTTGAATGGTATTACATAGAGTGCAATTTGTTTTTTTTGCCAGAACCTTAAACCCTATTATTTGCCACTTTATCTGTACAAAGGCCCGGCATTTGAAAAGTATTAACTTTCACCGTTCCCGCCAGTAGAGTATTCAGTGGCTGTTGTTGGCTTATTATTTGCTTGAAAATAAATCGGAAAGGAATTGGGATCTACAACATATCAGCAACCAATACTAGATGAAGGTTCGATGTCACAGCGTTGGCTTACATTATGTTAGGAAATATCTTTTTCCAAGGGTTTGAGCTGCTGGTTCTACCTTACTCGGAATTTGTTGGCGGTGAAGATATCAACATTATATTAATTGTTGTTACGTTCTAGTGGTGATTGTTATTTAGTTACATATTTTACGGTTTCCCTAATTGAGAAAGTAGATTAACTAGTGCTTATTAAGTGAGGAGCGGATAACGAACGGCATCCTTTGATAGGGTAATGGGCGTACGGAAAAGTGTTACTGCGGCATTTCACCGCATTTCGACACTCCAGGTAAATTTGGTGTGTCCCAAGCAATTAGTGAACTTGAATATATAGCTTTCTTAAGTTCAAGTGGGTGTCGATAATGCGCCACATTTTTGATCAAGGAGGGAAAAGGGGAAGAGCAGGAAAAGATTTTTTTTTTGTTTTCTAAGGATTGTAGTCCGACTGAACCTTGGTGGTTCCCAGGTGCAAGCTTCAAACTTGTAGTTGAATAGCGTCGAAGTGGTGTGGTTGTCCCCATTGTTGGACGGTAAGTAACTAGTCTAATGGGCTGAATGTGACTATTTGTGTTTGGCAGGGTCTGAGGAACTTGAGCGAATGGCATTATGCCGGGATTAAATACGCTGTGATTAGCTGATGAATTAAGTTGGCTAAATTGTGCGTTATTTGGTGTTGTTGCACTTATTGAGTGGGGTATTGGATTTTGTATCACATTTTGATGAAACTGCCCTGAAGGTTGCAGGAATAGAGCACTTTGCTGGAGACGTTCCATGTCAAGTGCTCTTTGTACGAGGTCGTCCACCGTGCCGTCTGTCATGGTCAGAAGGTATTGGCACATATATGGGTTATTTACGCCTGTTTTCAGTGCGTTTTTGGCAAAGTCCTCGAGCTGCGTTTTAACAGCTGGTGCTGCCGTGGCTCCATATTTGGACTGTGCTGCTTCATTACATAGTCTGGCATCTGATTCACTCGTGCCGTGGAGGCTGTGAGGTTTTCCAAAGGATACTGCCTCGTAGTGATTAATTTATTTACCAGTTCCTGGTAAGTTTCTCTAGGGAGGTACGTGCGATTTAACCGCTCTTCTACTTCTTTGAAAGTAGTTGGCATATTTGAGACAAAAAGCTGATAAGCTTCGCCTCGAAGTCTGGTGGGGAAGATTTGCAAAAATGCTGATAGTTCCTCCACCGAAATGCACTGTACAACCTGCCTGCAGCATCCTAGGAATGTTTGGAGTTCAAGGCTCAATTTTGGGTGCTGTTCTCCTGAGAATAGGGGAACCAGCTGAGCAGTCAGCTTGGCGATTTTCGCGTAATCTGCCATGTTTATATTGGGGATTCTGAAACTAAAGTTTGACACTTTTGGAGAGCTAGTTTCTTCTATGCTGGTTTCCGGAAGGGAGTCGCCCATCCAATTCAAAAGGATTTCACTCACGGTGGAATCACTGACACTGTCGATGGCACTTTCACTTAAATCTACACTATTATTTTTATTTGTGACTTCGAGCGAGTGCGAGAGTTCTCCAATCTACTTCAGACTCTCTTTGAACTTTTCAGTGCTTTCTTTAAATTTTGCGATTTGCTCAAGTCTTCGTTCCCGAGACTTGGCAATCTGTTTGTCAATATAATCGCACTGTATAACCGAAAGTTCGGAGGAGTCTCGCACTTTCCCTTCTAAATACTTTAAATATTTTTCTAGACTTAAATTGGAAGGTCTTACTTGGTGGGGTCCTGTTAGGATTGTCCCGCTCCTTAACATGACTCCTCTTGTTGGTGAATTTGTTGCGGGTGTTTCATTAGCACCCTCTGTTGCGGACGTTGCTCTCGCGTTGCCTTCTTCGCACCTGGACGGATTTTCCTGTGCGTCGTCCGGTGAGGAAGATTGTTGTGGAGTTGGTTGAAGTGGTGTGATTTCCTGCGGCGTCTCCTGGTGGGAGCTTTCCTCGCTCATGGACCACCGTTTGTAAAATTTGCAGCTAGCAGGGCTTCTGCCGTCTTAATTCCCTTGGTTCAAATTGAGAGGGGGCTTATTGCCTTCTTCGAGGTCCCTCTCAATTCAGGATCGCTGGTTTTTTCAGTTGTAGTTCTTTTGCTGCCGGGGGGGCCCGTGGCCTACTTAAATTCCCCTGGATAAAAGCTGAAAGGGGGCCTACTTCGAAGTCCCTTTCAGCTCCGGATCGCAGATTGGAGTGTATGTCCTTCCTTCAATTTTCGCGTTGGAATTTTCGGCTATGGACGTCTTTGTTCCTGGGCTGGGATGAAGCCCGCTATCATCCCACGTTGGCACTTTGTGCTTTGATGAGGGGGTGGCTGCGTGTTTTACAAACAGAGGCGATAAAGCTTGTCGACCCCGAGCGTTGGGAGCCGACAAGACCGAAATACTCCTGAAGCCAGACTCAACTTCAGGCGGAGGGTAGGGTGTCTTGCCCAGTATTCGATCTTGTCCTAAACTCCTTTTTGATTCGTAGGATAGAGGATTTTCGAGCGCTTATACTTCGTTGGTTTAAAGTAGGCTTCCTCTATCCTACCGGCTGCGCCAATTGTTATACTTCAAGGGGCGTTTACTTACAGCTTTAAACTCCTTAGTAATTGCTCTGTTATCCAGTTCTCCTGCTTGTGTTGGGCCTTTAATTTAAAACACGGCACTTAACTTTTTATTCTCTTTATTTATTTTCTTTGTTATAATTCAGGATCTGGATTTCACACCCTATTTTTTTTACTTTTGTGTGTACTAAACAAACTGTTATCACAACTTTTTCGTTACTAATCAAACCTCCTTTTTACAAACTTTTTCTTTCTTAAAAACTTTTTACTGTATACTTTCCTCCGACCGAGACCGAGACCTAATTCCCGAAATATCTACTTTTGGGTCCAAAAAAACAATTTATATCCTCTATTTTTTTTCTTTACCGGCACCCAGTTTTCGATTACAACTTTAAATACTTTTTTACTCCCGCCGTATTACGTTTTTATAAGACCCACTTTTTCTTTTACAAACTCGAACCGCGAACCGCCGTTAATCCTCTTTCAAAATCAACCCGTTTCGATCTTATCATTCGACTGCTCGTTCTTTACGAGATTTAAAAACCAACTCGGCTCTTGGTCACTTTCGTTGCGATCAAGAGCCCTCGTTCAGGGTAGAAAGTGCATAGTTGCATTTTTACCCTGAGAAAATTTTTCATTTATTCTGGACTTGATTAAACAAGTCCAGAATATCTTTCGTTGGACGGAGGCTTGAAATTTGATGCTTTGATAAACATCAGCCACTGCCACGACGATTAATATTGCGGCGCGCATATACATATAATGTATTTCGCGGCGCGCATTTCTAAGCGTGAAAGCTTTTTTTCGCAGTATGTATGTACGATGTACATATATATTGTAATTTTCACGACAAATGATGAATAGATAATAAATTTTTTTTTAAAGCGCTAAAGTTTCGTGTTTCCTTTTTTTTACCTCTCATCAAGGGATGGTCGTGCTTATACATACCTATCCTTGAAAGGTTAATAATCAGTTTCCTTCATGGAGATTATTTTGTATTTCAGCGTCAAATAGCAGAACACCCAAGAGGTAATCTCTGTACCGGTTGTGAGCGCATTCAGTATAGAGGTTCACTTCTCCGTTGAAATGAGGCATTTTCATTGATGTGTTTAAGTTGAATGTTTCAAGAATCTTATCAGTCTTGTCACTTTCATGGAAATATTCACTTAGTCTTAGAAGGAAATTATTTGTGGTGCTGTGGAAAAGAATTTTTAGAATAATTTTGAAACTAAAAAATATAAAAATAAATAAAATTCAATAGCTGATTTTTCTCCTTTCTCCCTCCATTTCACTTCTCGCTTATGTTTTCTCTACTCACCCCCTCTTCTATTTCTTCAGTATATCACTCAATCACCCCTTCCCTTTTCCAACTCTTTTTCCCTCTTTTTAGATATTCTATGGCAAGTGGGAAAAAACAAATTGTAAACTAGGAAAAGAGGGTGGATTAAAGTCTTCTATACTAATACGGGAGCCGAACTTGCAATTTAAATATTCCAATTTGCTCTAAACGGCAAGTCTGTCTTAATATGTTGAGAAACAGCGCGGTATACGCTCGGTGTACACTCAGTATGTAGAACATGGGAAGTCAATATTGAAAATGCGAAAAATGCACGCGCTATGCACTTGAATTGTAATATGAACTGACCCCTAGTTACAAATTATAATCATTTAATACACAAACCATTTGAATTGTATTTTATACTGCAATAATGGCTGAAACTTTTTCTGACATTTAAAAATTGACACTTGTCAGTCTCTGTTTCGTATTTCTTTTCCATATAAACAAGTAATATTACAATATTTGCTCGCATTTTGTACGTGCGCGCATTTTTCTTAAGACTTTATTTTGTTCAAGAAAGAATTTTTTGGGATTCTCCAGTATATAGCAAAAGCTAAAAAATGTTCGAATTTGTTATTTCATCACACAACTCATTAATTTTTGGTGACAAGTTTCAAGTCTTGGTTTGACTCATCAACAGGTCCCAAATAGCGAAATTGGGTGATTTGAAAAAGAAATGAAAAAATGAAAAAAGAAGAAAGAAATGAAAAGTTTGAGAGAAATAGAAAAAACAATTTTTTTATTTATTAAAAAAATGTAAAATTTTTTTTAAAGAAGCAGATTCATTCGAAGCGAATCGAACCTGTATACGCCACGCAGTGGGCTGAAAAGTAAACTAGAAAAAGGAAGAAGATTTTTCTATAACTTTTCAATTCTTTCTTTTTTTTTTCATTTTATCTTTTGTTTTTCAAATCACCCAATTTCGCTATTTGGGACCTGTTGATGAGTCAAACCAAGACTTGAAACTTGTCACCAAAAATTAATGAGTTGTGTGGTGAAATAACAAATTAGAACATTTTTTAGCTTTTGCTATATACCGGAGAATCCCAAAAAATTCTTTCTTGAACAAAATTAAGTTTTACCCCGGTAAAAAGTCCAAAAGAGTAATTTTTTATTTAAGACTTTATATACGCTATTTCGCCAGTTTTTGAAGGTACTTTTCTAGACGCGGTTAAAAAAAAATGACGCATATATTGACAATTTTTTTTACGGATAATTTGTGCACATGGTTAAGTATAAGATGGGGCAACGAAAGTAATGTCCATAATGTGAATGTGCCCATAATTTTTGCAAATGGCGTCAAATCTAATTGTGCTTTTACATTTATATTGTAGACAGATAGAGAATTAGTTAACAGTAAGCAATGTAGTGATATACACTTGAAGAGCGCGGATTTATTCCTACAGCTTTTTTGATCAATTTTCGGTCTGTTGTTTTAACATAGCGCAATTTTCTTCACTGATTGAATAAATAAGCTAACCATGTTTTAGGCATGATTAGCTTATGTGAAAATTTTATGGATGAAATCTTTTAAATAAATTTTTTTTTGTTACCCTTTTTCAGGTATGGTTTTAGATATATAACAAACTTAAGTTTTGTAATTTGAAAATCGATGTTATTTTCTTAATTTTTCAAAATGTAGTACGAGAACGTGGGGCTAAAATTAATAAATTTCAGATATACTTATTAGGAGATCAGCTGACTTCTGATATGTCTTAATTGTTTTCACAGAACAACAATTTCGGCTAAAAGACTTGTGTGTTCGGCATTCCACCTGTAATTTTCACAGAAATTTACTGTTAATAATTGCCCCCGCTAATTTTAGCCCCCCCCCCCCCACCTTAAATAAATATCTCAATTATATCAGTAATTAAAGTTATCTACTTAGGTCTGTTTACAATGTTTACTATGTAAAAATTTCAGATTGAAATAAGAAAGACGCAAGCCTAACAAAACAATCTCCATAAAAAACTGGGATGAAAATAATTTAATTTAATTTATTACGTACTCATATTTTTTGTATATTATTATTGTATTTTACAGAATTTGGCACTTATTTAATTCACAGTCGTTCTTTCGCTCATTGAAAGGATGCACCCACAATGAAACTGTCAGTCACGATTAAGCATAAAGCGTCAAGCACAATTCCGACGTTTCGATTCCATTCGATCCAACGGATGAACAGGCACAATTATTCCATTCGATTTCGAAGACTTTACTTTAAAATTTTGCTAAAATTTGTCTTTCCGCTTTATATCCATGAAAACACTTTCTTTTATTATCGTTTAATTAATGTCTTTTTTATTTCATCAACAAAAGGCCTTTTCATCTATCTTTGCCAGTCAGAAAAATATGCAACAGATTTTACAAAAAATGTAATTAAATCGATTAAAATTGCAATTGATTTTCAGACTGTTACAGTGTAATAGATATTACTATATAAAGTATTACACTGTAATGGATTTTTCTATTACAATCTAATAACTTTTATTGCAGTCTGGCAATAAAATATAGTACTGCAAAGTAAAATATATTGCTTGGCTGTAATGAAAATAATTGGATTTTTCTATTACAGTCTAATAACTTTTATTGCAGTCTGGCAATAAAACATATTACGTAAAAATAAAATATATTGCTTGGCTGTAATGAAAATAATAAATAAACTAAAATACACTAAAATATCTTTCTACAAATTTTATTACATAGAGTACAAAAAACCATATCAATATTATGTAGCAAATGAGAAAACATTTAATGCTTCTTCTTCGGCAAACATCGTTATAATACAAATACTCAGCCCACGATCATTTAATAACGTTAATTCTGAAGAAACTTTTAAGATACCAACACCCAAGACTACTAAAAATGTTCATCCTCTAAACCCAATTTAGAAAGTAAATCTATTTATGGTCCACAAAAAGAGTACTAAAACCAAACAAAACTAGGCAGACTTTCACTACACTTTCGTTTTCACTATTATTTATTATTATTAGAATGTCTATAAAGTCTAAACCACTATACTAAACTTTTCTTTTCTATAACGAAATCACCAAAAAACATCCGACTTGCTTTCATAAAATCGCTCCTGATCAACTAATCCAACAATGTCGCATACATCAAATAGACAAATAGCAAGACTGAAGAGCTATTGATTGAAACATTAGTAAAAATTACTGTGCTTTAATTGATTTCCTTTTTTTCATAATAGAAGAAAATTTGTAACCGATTAATTTCGTGTAATGGATTTTACTAGCACAACAATAAAATCTATTGTAGTGTCTGTAATTGAAGAACTTGTTATAAGTAGTAAAATATACTACCAATAATTTCTATTACATAATTTGTAAATGTTATAGAATTTATTGCGGCGTAGTAAAATTTGTAACCCAGTAATTTCATGTCATGGATTTTACTAGAACAACAATAAAATCTATTTTAGTGTGTGTAATAGAAAAACTTATTACAAATAGTAAAATATACCACCGATAATTTATATTACATATTTAGTAAAATTTATTACAAAATTGGCAATTTTATGAAAAATGTAATAAGCGTCCGAACTTTTTCAGTTTTTCATGCTTTTGTAAAATTTATTACACAGCTGCAACTGATGTTTCTACACTATTTCTCTGTGTGTGAATATAAGCAAATCTGTACAGATGTTTTTCTTTATTATGACATCCGCAAAAGTTGAAATTTTCTCAACCTCTCCTTTTGGCGTAATGTGTCGAATTGTAAGTATGTCTCATATCGCACGTTCGCAATAATTACGGTACAATTCAAAATTTCCCTTTTCACGTTCTAAAGTTCAAAACTGATACGGAAAAGCTAAACTTTTTAAGCTAGCGATCAGTAATGCCACAAGGTTATCTTACTGATAAGACCCCTCACTGATCGCTGGGTTGAATTTTGTATTTGTACGAACTGGATCGAAATGCCGGAATTATATTTTCTGCTTAAGCAAGACAACGATCGGATTAGTAATACTCCACACTAACCCGGGGGCTACACGGGATAGGACAGCTTGCTTTGACAGCAGAATGCAGTTCGGTTGATCTCTTATCATCTAACATGTAATGCAAATAATCCCAGAAAATTTCATT
>OZ005740.1:59177345-59230350 GCA_963930735.1 Dioctria linearis
AGTCAAAAGTACTAAATTTGAGGTTAAGCCGCTTGTTATGTAATCGAATAAAGGTAAAAATGATCATTTAAAGAGTTGTGATTTTAAAAAGTATTAAAGAAGGTGATTTTTAAAATTTTATTTTAATTACTTTCTGTTTCAGACAGAAAACATAACTGCCAGATTTGTGAAAAGCTTAGGCAAATTTACTCGAGAAGTATCTGGTAACGTTTCTTTAGTTATACACTCTTCCACAGAAGAGTTTTTATTTGATTTTTACGCAAAGATTCTTGGTCTAAAGTTACCAGACATACCTATTATCAGCTTCATTGACCGAGCCCCCTTCTATTTCTCCTTCTGGTTCGTTACTACGTCTTGAAGGGTTTCCTACTAGACCCCGCTGTTTTTTCTTCCCAATTCATGTTGAAGGAACTTGAAGAATTGGAGGTGAATTGGAGGTATAAATCGAAGGAAATCTATTAGATTCTAGTACTTAGCTAATTTAATTTTTACGGCCTTTTCGCTCTGCCAGGTGTTTTTTTTTCACCTCAATCCATTCAACTGGCATATCTGCATTGACAGTTTCTTAATAAAATAACGAGAAAGGTGTAGACTTCAAAATGCAGTCACTGCACTTGTCGTATGTCTGATATGTGGCCTTTTCTATAATGGCAAAATGTTGTTCGCACTCTGTGAAGGAGTGGCCAGACACTAAAAATTTGTGATCAACGGATTTAATAGTGGTGTTTTTGACTACGTAACACCAGTGGCCTATTTCGTGAAGTATCAACCAGTATCAATTGTAATTTACAAGTGATTTTTTAACCAAAGTTGTAGAAAAATTTATATTTCTGGTTTCACAAAATTTCTGTTCTACATAACTGTATTTGTATTCTACAAGGAGAAATTTCTAAGAATTTCTCATTTTTTGGTTTGACTAAAAGTTATTTGTAGTTGTAATCCACAAGCTACACATTTATAAAAATAGAACGTTATTGTAGATTTCTGTTTCACTGAATAGACTGCCAGTTACATAATTTGTGCAGCACAGGAGAATACTTCACAAGTGAAAGGTGCCGTGTAATTTTCTAAAATTTTATTTTACTTAATTTGGTAACATTAATTTCAATAAGAAAATGTCCTTGATGTATCAAAGACACAGCAACTGTAATATAACGGTTAAAAATAAAAGTTCTTAAAAAATTCTTCTATTCTCTATCTTGACCGATTCTAACAAGTGTAAGGTTCGATTCCAATTTTGAATTTCTTTCTACCATAAAAGTGGAAGAAAACTTGGAAAATTGCGATGATGAGAGTTCTTCTCTTCTTCATGATTTACCATACAACATCACGAAATTATTTCTCATCTTTTTCTTTAAGAATTCCCCGATAGTTCAAGGGATTCAAAATAGTTTCCACTAGCGTATTTTTGCTTCGTAAGTCATTGGAAAGTTTTCGAAAAATTGTCCTTTTTATCTCTTATTAGAGAACCAAGCACCTTTTATTTAGTTTGTTCAGTTTTATTTTGCAATTGATCATTTTGTTTTGATATTCACAAATTTGTGAAAAAACTCTTGTACTTTACAGCTCAGCTACAAATCTTGTGAAACTGCACTGCTACAAAATTCTGACAAACAAAGTTGTTTATCTACAATTTTTCTGCTTCTTATCACAAATTTGTCAAATAGTTATTCGTACTTTGTGTAACAGAAATCCGTATTAGAAAATTTGTAATTGTGATCTACCAATAGAAATATGTAAAATAGACCACAGAGCCTAAATTTCCAAAAGATGAAGCCTTTAGGACAAGAATATTTTCATTTCAATGGAGAAGTTGCAGTTATCTAAAACAATTAAATAAAAAACCTAATCCATTAGCTTTTTATCAGTTGTTAAAAAAATATAAAATTATTAATAAACATTTATTTGAAAAAAAAATTTCTTTATATAAATTATAATTTATTACAATCTCAAATTAGTTGTACTTTTGTTGCAATATTTGAAATTCATTATCACTATTTTCATGTTCATCTATCTTTGTTGCAGTCACATTTCCACTTTTGTTATCTGTGTTACCAAACAAGGTCTGGTCGTCTGTATATGACTGCGTTGCATTTTCAATGAAGGTCACTTCTAATGGCCATATAATTGCATTGTTTTTAGAGAATGCTGAATTATCATCAAATTGAACTCGACACTGACATTCTATTTTCCAATAACATGCACTATTGAGGTAAGAAACTTGTGCAGTCGCTGGATTTAATTGTGGTGTTGCAACTAATCCGATATGTAATTGTGGTTGGGCTTCAAAACTTGTTGCTCCACGTGCTGGATGAAATGCGCCGTAATTTTTTATTTTTCTCACATATTCTTTTATGCATTGATTAATTAATATATAATTTTCGTTATCTTTTCCTAAACCAACATCACCAATTGCAGGTTTATTAGTTGCATCCGAAAAAAAATTGTAGCATCATTGATCTTGGACGAGTAAAAGTTGTTTCAACTGCAATTATATTTCTATTCCACAGTACAAAGTGATCTTTTGCAGCTTTTATAAGACCATATTTTAGAATTGTATGTAATAATGCACAATTTCCTGGCTTACAGCTGGATTTATTAAAAATTGATGAGCCTTCTCATCCATACGTGCCACACCAATTATGAACCATGTATTTGGGTAATGCGCTTCTGTCTGGATTTTCAGAACGGTTCCATTCGTGCACAAAATATTGTTCGATTGAATTGTGGTACACATTATGCATTATTACTTACATGTGTGTAATATTTATTAGCAATTTCTTTGGCATTTATAGATTCAACGTCTGTTGGTTTCATGGGATTTGTAGCATCAACTATATATTCTTTATTTCTTCCATAAAATTCTTTGTTTAAACATTCACAAATTAAACCAATTGGTACACATTCTGGGGTTGCGGTTGCACTTAGTGTTGTACCCGTATCAAATGCAGTTCTTGTTCCTAACGGTGTAACTGTACAAGATACTTCTGTAACTGATGCTCCAAAAGGAAGTCCTGCAAATTCTGCATGACTTAAATAAAATGGTAGAAAAAATCAACTGGTATTAATACAAATGGTGTAGTAATATTTTCCACATAATCTGGACTGCCTAATTGAATATTTGCAGTACTATATCCATATGAAATTAATATTCTACTCTTTTTAAATGTAACTGTTGTTGTGTGATGATGGTTCACTAGGTCTAATCCAGGTTATATTTGGTAAAGTTTATTACGCTTCTTCAGTTCTACGTAATCCGCTTGCATCGGATCTCGCCCCCGTATTAGGCCCACGGCCCGACCCACTCTGTATATTTTTTCTCATATCCATTGGTGTATGTGCGAATGCTTCTGCAAAGCCCCTACGAGCAGCTTCATAAATATAACCAGTATCAATATTACCACGCAAGTCTTCAAGAACTCTAGACTGATCCAGGGGCAAGTGGAGGAGAGACTTCGCCTGTACCTCTGTACCTTCCACTAAGGTCTTCAGGTCTGAGTTGTTTGGGGTTTGTTGCGTTGTCGTTGGCTGATCCGGTATTGGCAGGTCGCTTGCTTGGTCCAGATTGAGGTTGATTAAGATTATCGTCTGCAGTTACTTTGTCACGATTTATTATATTGGTATTACTTGCTTGCCACTCTGCTAATATTTTGTTTATAATATTGTCCGTCTTTTCTGTATGCTGCGTAAATTTGCTTTCCAACGTCTAATATTTATAAAATCGTTATAATTAATATATTTAGCTTTATTTTGCTGAAATATTTGAGATAGATGCTGTTCTCGTAATCCAAATAAATGCTGAGAAAATTCAGCTTTGTTTTCTCATATTAGGATACTGTACACCGAACACACTGTCAACACCATATTTAACACTAAGAACGAAAATTCCCGCTAAATCACTACCACGTCCGTTTTGTTGGAAGTCATCGACAAAAATAAAAATAGTTTTTCTATCTGCCTCCTGTACACATAACAATATTTGAATTAGCTAAGGTATATTCCAAATCATGTACATAGGCTATAAAATCTGTAGAATTTATGACTTCTTCTTCACTATAAATATCATTGCCTGGACCCAAATAATTATATCCAGGATACGTATAACTTTTCTTAGCCATATTTTATAACTAAATAATTTTTATTAATACGGTTTCTTGAATTACAAAATTCCAAAAAAAAACTACAACGACAATGAAATTTGCACAGGGTAAAAATTTATAACACATTGACGACGACGACGACAGCAGCAAAAAGCTTAACCATTTATGCGTGATCATGGGCTTCGCCCGATCGCTACGAGCCTCCTAACGCTTCATTCTCTGGCCACATAAACATGATTCCTAATCCGGACACTAGGTTGTGAATTCGAAAAAATATATGCCCACAATTGTCTCAGGTAATAGACTTTGCCAGAAGTTAAAAAGGGGATTGGTAGTATGTGGATTCTGGAGACATCTATTGCAGCCCATAAGCAAGGCTATATGTATTCGCAGTGCCGATATTAAATTTTTTTTAACTACCGGTTCCCTTATCCAGTTACGTATATAACACTTCGTTAAACTGGCGTAAAATACTGTTTCGAGGGCGAGATTGTTTTCCGATGTATGTGTGTAGTAAAATTAAAAAGTCTAATAATAATAAAACTAGACATTTTAAAGACAGGTAGCTGGAAAGCTGTAGCATGCGCATATATTGTGAGAATATATTCACAGCCCATTCGTAACATTCGCATTCTATTTTTTGTGTTTGTTTCTGCAAGTCACTCAATTTCGCTCTATTTGGAACGTCGCTGTTGATCAGCTAAGACACGTTCATTGAAACTTGCTGCCCCCAAATCAAAAAGGTCTGTGATGAAATAAACGAATAAAAAATTGTTTTCACTTTTGCTGTTAAAAATGTGTACATTGCCATTCTTTTAAATGAATTTGAGAAAAGAAACTAAAAAATAATAATCGTTTGAACTTTTAACATTAATACTATTAAGTATATGATACTAACGAAACAACTTAATATAGAAAATGATAACAACTTTTGCGGTAAACTTTTAAATTATGCTCGCGATCTTACTTTTACATGCAGGTTGGTTCACCAAAATGAATTTAGCCATATATGTTCAAAATAAAATTACAACAAATAATATAGTGAATAATCAATAATAATTTTTTTATTGCATGTATTTGAAATACATAGTATAAGTCTATTTTTTTCAAATTTACTACTACCTGTTGTTGATCATACTACTCCTTTTGCCTCACTTGGTGGGATAATTTCTCGTACACTTTACAACCCCAAGCAAATTCCCGCAAAACAAAAATACTTAAGAATATTATTTGAACAAAATTCGAAGAAAAAATAAATAGCTTTAAATACTGTTTTTCAACAGATGCCGGCCGGAATCTTCAGAATATGTGAGAGCTAGGCTCGAACGTGGGAGGGAGTGCCGGTTTTTTGAATAGATAACTCAGCGTGTTTCAAATTCAAATATAAAATTTTATTTTCTCATAATTCATATACTTAACCTAATATCACAAATTCACACACAAAAATTCAAAAGAGCTTAAAACTAGAAATTCAAATTAACAATTCAGTATGTATATATATAAAAACTCAATAATAAAAAGAAAAAAATGGTCCAAAAAACGTTGTCCGTCTCTTTAATTCTGAAAGAGAAGAAGAAGAAGATCGGAATTAGTTTTGTCACCTTACCTAACACTACTAGAATAATAATGCTGCTAATACGTGTGGGCCCTAAGGCAATAAAAATGACGCACACAAGAATTTTCTATGAATCTGGTTGACGGTAGCGGCCCTGTCAGACAGAGAAGCTGAATAAGCAGAAAAAGGGGGGGGGGGGGCAGCAGCGTGCTGTAACGTGTGGTTCAAAACAGAATGAGACGAAATTCTCAGATTAGACTCTGAACAGAACTATACTTTCTGTAATAAATATAAAAACTGATTTCAGATTAAACTCTGACCAGAATTATACTTCTGTAATAAATATGTAATTTCAGATTAAACTCTGAACAGAATTATACTTCTGTAATAAATATGGAAATTTCAGATTAAACTCTGAACAGAATTATACTTCTGTATGGAGGGATAGGAACACGTTCTTCTTATTTTTCAGATTAGACTCTAAATCAGATGAAACTCTGATAAAAGAATGGTGCCATCTATTGCAACTCGTCGGCCTTTTATAGCCGCCGCATCCAGTTATTAGCTCTCATCTCTCGGTGGTGCCCTAGCGACGTTTATTCCAATTGCTCGTATTCTGACTGCGGCGAAGGCGAAGACAGCTGACTGTGTAGATGTCATTAAATTACATGAAAAAGTTGTCAACAATACAGAGGTACATATGTATTTGGTAAGTTTGTGATTTATTGTTAATTATTTCTTTTGCTAAATGATTTCCTTTGGATTATTTTCAGATTAAAGAGGTAACCTGATAAGGATTAATTACTGTGAATGTGCAGTTTGCATTTTTGTGGAAGATAGATAATTCGTCAGATTTTAGATAAGTATTCTGTGACATTTTAAATTAGTTTTAATACTTTTTGTGGTGCCTTTTGTTTATTTCAGGAATTAATAAAAATGGTATAACCAGGCTGGGCGCATTGGAATTTAGGTGGACTAAACAGAATATAATAAAGCATACAGGATGTGTGTTATACATGTAATTTTTTCAAGAGAAGGAATAATGCATCGGAGGAAGTGAGATGCAGAGAGCTCTGGTCCGTCGCAGAACAAACCTATAAAATTGAAAAGCAAAAACGTACATTCTAAATATAAAAAACTAAAAAAAAGTTCCCACGATGTCGCAAAACTAATTGGATGTAAAAAGACTAAAACGAAACACACAAAAACAAATATTAATCATATAGGTGTAAACGAATGGTAAAGCCTCTGATCATTTTCGAACTGAGGACTTTAACCAAAAATAAAACTAACTCATATTAAATTGGTAATCCAGCGCAGCAACGGAATCGTCAAATTATTAATCTGAAAGACAAATAAATATGAAAAAAACATTAACTAAAGTCATACTTAATAGCAAATGCAAAAACTTAACATCACATCAAGTTACACAAAAAACTGTTGTGACAAAAGCTGTACCTACTCTGATTGATTCCTTGTAGAATAATTCCTGCACGCAATACTTGCATTGCAAACACCCCGCACATCCTTTTTACCCTTCGAATTACTTTCGGCCGTACAGTAAAACTCCCTGATACTTTTTTTATCCCGAATTATGCGAATGTGGAAAATGTCTACCATCTTCTGTCTTCTTCTTCCGACATATAATCTGCGAAAGTTTAAGGGCAACATACCTCGGCACTTTCGCCCCGTCTCGACATATGTTCTAATCCTTTTCACTATCTCCTTCTTGCCATGCTATTCTGCTGTGCCTTGCATCATAGGGTATCCCCAGAACTTGGCTTAAAAACAAACAAAAGTTTGATAAACGCTGGCCTGTCAACCCTATGCTGCTGCATGGCTTCAAAGCTCAAGCTGACAGACGTGCAGCTCCAAGTTAACCAGTTCTTTTTCGCTACACTGAACGCAGTTAAGTTTTTGCCAAACCAAACGCCAGGGGGAGCAGTGAAACCGTTATTTACTAAACCTTTCGCTAAAATCATTTCAATAAATTTTTTTATTTTTTTTCCAGCAATCTATACTGTGAGGATTGAACCTAGTCATTTTTCATAATACTTGAATTGCTTAGTTTAAGTTTAATATTCTGTGGTAGATCAAAATATATTGAACTGTTCTAAAACATTACACTTAACTGTCTTGTCATTTAAAACCGGCTCCTCCCCACATATTATTTTTAATGCCTACATTGGGGCTTACGAGCTCTATATTGACAAAACTGAAACTTGATTGTCTAATGTATTTTAATTTTTTGAAGGACTTTAAGGGGAAGAATAGTGATAGCGTCCAAATATTTTTTCTGTGGAGGAAAACTTTCAATTCGAGCTAATTTGCTGGAATAGTGGCATTTGCCCGGGATTGGATATATATATTTTTTTGTATTTTTCTCAACAGTGAAAACTTTTAATTAAATTCACTAACCTAAAAGTTTCTTCTTGAATTAAATAAAAGTATAGGATCAAATTAAAAACGTTTTTTAATATTAAAAAAAAAAAAAAACTTTTTGCGCTCTTTCCAGATTTCAATTATGTAAGCCTGAACTGAACTCTCAGCGACAAAAACATGGACCACCGGCACAACAAGAATTTATTACGCGAATTCCGGCTTATCGCTATTCCTGTTTTCTAAGGCAAAAGCTACAGAATTTTTGAAAGAAAAATGTCCTTTAAATTGTTTGAGAACCCATCACTTCACTACTTCTAATCCATCACAGTAGGCTTTCTTTACGGCTTGAATTCTTCGTAATTTTGTACTGCTTGCTAGAAGTATTGCTGATACGCCAAAAATTATTTTGGATATATAAAAATATTTGCTTATCAACCAAAAAAGTTGTTAAAAATATTCATGCTAACATTTGCACTACATTTTTAAATGAGGCCATTTACCCCAATTGCTAGAAGATGGCGAACTTTAGCTTAGTCAGCTTTTTTTCCAGCGTATAATTAAAAGAATTTAACTTTCCGAAATGGTGAGAAGGATTCAGCGCCCAGAAAGCATCCCATCCAAAGCAAGCACTTGCGTAGTTACATTTCTAAAAATTCAAGAGACTCAGTTACCAAACCAATCCATACAGAAACCAATGAAGACCAGAGCAATATCAGCGCAAACATCATCGATTGTATATATATTCAACCGAGACAACCTTCCACTTGAACAGTCTTTTGCATAGTTATTATATCTCTATTTGAAAAAATAAGGACCAACCTATAGTAGGTCGGTACATACTGATGTGTATGTCCAACTATAAGGCAGTTGCAGATTTTGCTAGTACTCGAATATAAGTTTGATGTAAGGCATTTATTATGAAATCTTTCTATACCATGTCCTAATTTTGCTTACGAAAACATTCGACATGCATATTTCTAAATGAAAATGTGCCCTTTGAAGTGGTTCAAATCAGCATTCCACCCAACCTTTTTAATTGGTTATAGTGAAATGAACTAACTGGCGCCATACCCCAATTTTCCGGTGCTCATTCCCGGAAAATTTAAGAAAAATATCTCTTTTAAAGATTCGAAAGGGCGGCATTTCGGTAATATTGCTCTCAGCCTTTCATTAGGCCATAGAAATTCCTTTGCTTTTGAATACCGGAGCAAGGGTTGTGAAATATGATACTTTCTTATGCTGCAATCGTACACCTGAAAACTCCTTCGTAGGGCCCCGGTTGGTAGCTTCCTAAAGTAGCAAATCCCTTTTAACACAAAACGACTCAGTTCAAATTTTGAACATATCCCTTCTCGTACACTTACTTTTCCACATCACGTTTTTCTATGATGTTTCTTTGGTTAGAGAAAAATATTCTAAAAATTTGCAGGGCAAATATGGAAGAAGTGTATAATGACCCGAATGATCTTGCCTTTTTTCCCCTGAACTCTGGTTTTGTGGTAAATATTTAATATTTTTCTATCCAGAGTATTACCATGTGGATTAGAAGGAGAATAGTTCCAATTTCTTCAGTTTATTTTGCGAGAAAAACTTTTACATCTATTACATAATATATTTATGTTTACGCTTACTGTGAAACTTTTTGTGAAAGCTAATTTGTGCAGTGCATGGAAATATTTCACATGTGAAAGGTGCTGTATACTTTTTTACAAACTTGCCTCTACTTAAAGTGATAACATCTTCTTGTTTTTGATGCTTCGAATAAAAGTATGTTTTCCTCACGTTTTATTATAATCTATTCGATATTTTTTAATTCAGCTTAAGTTTTTCTTATGATCCGCCGTTAGGCAGAGAAAAATAATTTGAATTATTGGACTGCAAATTGCTCACCGAACTGACACGAACGAGTTCGAATCTACATAATATCGATAGTGGCGGAAAAGCACAGCATTAATTATATGCTAGTATTCGCCCTCTGGTACCAACTATTCATATGTATGTATTGCAAAGAGGTACACTTCTTCAAAATTTCCGACATTTTCCTCATTCGGTACCACTTGGGAATACCGCATATCCATTAAAGTAATTGTAAATTACAATAGGTTTAAGAAGCTCAAATCTTGAAGGTGGATCCGATATAAGGGAGCATTTAGTTAAACGGGATAAATAAAAGTATATTGGAGTTTGAAAAGAAAAATTTTCATGCCTACAAAATTCAGGTTGCAAACGTAAGCAATAAATATAATTAAATGCTGGTTGTTTTAACTAATAATGCATACAAAGCTTCAGAAATATTCATTTGTAATTTTAAAGTCATAAAACCCAAAGTGCGTGTGCAAAACTGCTAACAGAATAAACTAAAAACAAAGAATTCAAAAGAAATAATTCCTGTATGTTATCTCGTCTCTTGTCAGGCCAGGCAATAGACAGGCAGCCCCAAATAATTTCAGTTCTAATAATAATGCCTCAGTCTCAGAAAAACAAGTGCAGAGCTATTCCCTCAACCTTGGCTCTCTTACTCATAACCAAATTACTGAAGTATATATCACACCACCACCATTTATTATAAAGTAACGAGTCCGCCCGCACGGAGCTAGTCCGATGGCCCTTCAATTATTTATGATTGTAGTTGGGCGTTTTGCACAACGAGATAACTCAAAAACAATATAAGGTTGGGACTGTAATTGATAACGCCAATGAATATTTACAGTTAGTGCTTTATTTTCACAATGTGTCAAACTTAACACTATTCCAAATTTACAGGGAAATATATTTCCGAAATTTCACATTTATTAATATCACTTAAGATAATTACAATGTCAACTATGTCACTTAATAACTAAAATTTCACTTCTGTATCAACTTACACAAAACAAATTATGCTAAATTCAGATAATATTTTAGAGAGTTCACCTTTTAAGAACGGCACCAAATATATGTATGTAAGTGTATAAATATAATGTAATAAATGATTAATCAACCTCTTCACCAGTCTAACATATGGAATCGACTTTTATGGCGTTGGTAAATAGATAGCTAGTGATTCTCTTGTTCTAGCCGTTAGCTGGAACAAGATACTCCACTTCAGTTGGGACCCAAAAAAAAACAAAGTTAAATATCTGCATAGGTACCCAAGATAAAGTTGTTATGTTAGTAAATTTTTATTCCAGTCGACTCCCAGCACAAATATCTTTATCTCAGTCGATACCCAAGATAAAGTGAGGTTGTTAGAGAGATGTATTCCAGTCAAGACCCATAATATGTATCTTTATCTAAGTCGATAGCCAATATAAAGTTAATTGGTTAGTAAGATTTATTCCGGTCGAGACCCGGAAATAAATATCTTTATCTCAATCGTTACCCAAGATAAAGTTATTGAGTTAGTAATATTTATTCCAGTCGAGCCCCGGAATAACCATCGTTATCTCAGCCGGGACCCGAGATAAAGTTATTGTGTGGTGGTATTCTTTATTCTAGTCGTTACCCATACTGAAGTACATTTGTTAATAATTTTAAGATATTATCACTAGCCAAGTTGATACCAATGTATTAACACTAAGTGCTGGATGCAAAAAGAGAAAGATTCAAGTTCTGAATTGCGCACGGCACCAACAAATAACTCGAAACTGCGCATAGTTCATTGACCTTAGCCGCTATGCGCACGAGACTATCTCACGATCCTTAACTACGCACAGCAACAATAGTGCATTGACCTTAGCGGATATGCGTAGCAACTTTAATTCTGAAAATGTGTGTTGCCATTCTTGATTTTGCCTGGGTATAGTTATTATGACTACAAAGTGTACGATTGGATACCTATTGCAATAATACTTAATTTGCAACTTTAGAGTCTCTTTTGTACTATTTTACTTTCAGGTGACTTTTTAATGTTGGTTTCAACATAGAGATATCGGGAGATGTTTCACTCATCTATGAAAACACCAATGACAGGAGACAAATTAATAATCATTGCGAATTGATGATAAACACGACGATAGAAAATCCGCACAATATTTTCCATAGCGAAGAAAGTAAGTAATCAGTATCTTCTCTAGTATTACAGTCCAAACGTTTTAAACCAAGTAGGACATCATTAGAGATATGGTTAAATTAGTCCCAATGTCTAAAGAACAGTCTCCAGAGGACATTGAATCTATAGGTTCCATGTAATAGAATTCATTGCAGTAATTGAATTCAAAATAAAAGATCAAAATCTTTTTGTTTTTATTATATTGTAACATTTTAATCTTAAAATAGTTTTACTTCTCTACAAAAACAAAACAGTTTTTGTAAACAATGTAAACGTCATCTGTCTATATGTGTATACAAATAAACATATCCTAAGAAAACATGGTAGATGCAAAGTTTGAATCAAAACACATTTTTAGACAACAACGATTTCCATGCATATAAAGTAATTTAATAAAACCATAAATTTCGCTTGTATCAGTGTAACAATAAGAGATAAAACTTTTGTTCAATTCTGTACAGTGAATGCAGATATGTAAATAGCCTGGTACAACCTCCGAAGTAAGCACTACTCTGTAGTGGGGATGTTATAAATAACTTTTTCCACCATAAATTTAAGGAGTTGTCTTCCCTGTGCAAACCGGAATTATTTTATCGTATGCCACATCTTCGGGTTTCTATCATTAGGCGAAAAAAGGGGAGTCTCGTGTGTTCTCAGTATCTTAAATCAATAAAGTAACAAGGAACTTTCTCTCTTTCCTGAGCTAGGTGAAATGAAAATCTTACTGAATTTGGACTAATTTTATCGATACAGAACAGCACCAATGTATGTTTACTTATGCTCTTTCTTGTTGATTGTAATATTTCTGACATATTTGTTATCCACCAAACAAAAAATAATATTGATTCGTGTAGGTGTATAGAATCGCAGAGGGAAATCTGGACAGGCGTTCTCTGTGAAGACTTGCGGAACCCGTAAAACTTCGAGCAAGAAGTCGAAAGAGGTGAACAATTTTTGATCCTTTCCAAATTGATACCGGACGAAGCTTGTTGGAAGGTGCAATATATGTTTTCAAGCTCAATCGTATTTCGTTTGTGAACTGAGTGGTGCTTTTCTTTACACCGAGTACATTTATTTGTGTAACTGTTATCATTTTCTAAATAAGAAGAAAAGAATATAAAAAAATAAAAAATTATTGAAAAAAGTGGTAAGCGACCGATCATTTCAATATCACCGGAGGCAGCAGAACAACGTACGAAGAAATTCAACGCAAGCGGTAGTAGTCCCAGTGAAATATCCCCGAAAAAATGCTAAAGATCGCCAACGAAACAATCACGCTTCTCTTGGTTGCTAGCTCTCCTGAACCAAAATGTTGCAGAATTGAAATAATCGGACACATGTTAGTGGATATAGCGATGTGTCCACCCCTTAGCTTCTTTCACTTTCTCTGTCGCGCCGTTACGAGATTGGGGTTGGTCACCCTGGACTTTTTTATTTAGAAAAATATTTTGAATAAAATCACGTTTCTCAAATTTTTTAAAAATGTCAACACTTCCGGTCAACATGCATGGCAAATAGATTATCACGCGTTCGGGGGTGTTTTTATTATCAATTACCCCTTTGTTTTGGCCCTGGGAACGCTGCAGTTTTGTGACAATACACCCAGGACCACCCTACAACACCAACCTTCCAGCCTGAAAGAAATTCAATACGATCTTTAGCATTTTTTCGGCTTATTTGACTGGACTATAGGTTCAGCTGAAAGTACGTGATGGGGGCTATTTTTCCTGTGACATATTTGATGCAAAAATTATGCGATGCTTTTCGATGTCAAATTAGCTACGGTTAAAAGAGCACATTGAAGTGATAAAGGCTAATTTGGTGGTACTAACAGCGGAAAATGAGCAGCTCCAATTGGAAGTGACAAAGTGAAGGGAGAACAGAATAAATTATTATTTGTGCTGAACTACGTGGGCAAGAAAAACAGACGGCATGATATTCTGATAAGAGGATTATTTTTAAGTTGTGTGTCAAGGTTCCCAAAGTTCAGGCGTCAATAAAAATATAATCAAAGTAATTAGAACGATAAAAGATATCGAGTATGTCATTGAACTGGGAACTATAAACCAAGCTAAGGAAATATTTTTCAATAGTGGCAAATTAAAAAGCAGTGGTATGTTTATCCAACAAGATTTTGCGGCACAGGAACGTAGACATTGATTTCATTTGAGAAAACTGAAACAGTCTTTAAAGCAAATTCAATAGAAACTTGTGCTAAAATTCAGAGGAACTAGCTTGCTTATAGATAGCAAATAGTATCAATGGACGCAGTTAGGTATTGTAGCTCATTGCACTCAAGATCAAACGTTTCTGAAGGAGATTATGGTGAAGACTGGGATGCCATTATAATGTTTTCGTGAAGAATATAGGTTCAGGTGCTGGTCCTGTCAATGTAAAAAAATTGGTGGTCAACACGAGCTATTAAAGGTCTGTCAGTTTAATTTCTTTTTAACGTAGTTAATTGAACAAATAAATTTATATCTAGTAATTCCTTTTCCTATATTAATGAATTGATATAATTTTCTTGTATGAAATCCATGCTACTCCTTGAAAAAAAAATTGCGTATGGTTACCAATCAGTGCATAGTTTGATCGTCAAAAGTGGTTTTCGCATATGTTTCTGGAACGGTTCGTCGGACATCAAAAATGATTATAACTAATTTCATAGGATTTCATATCTGAAGAACTTTTCAGTAGAATAAAAAACGGTAAGTGACTGATCGTTTTCACAGTATACGTTAAAATCCTAAAAAAGTTTTCACACATATAAGTAAACATCATCATTCTTTATATGGCAACACTAAAAAGGGATTTCCCGATTTAGTCCATTTTTGAAATTATATTCACTACATCTATGAAAACACCACGTACCAAATTTCAGCTGTGTAGATTCATCGTTCTCTCCGGCAGTGTCCAAAATATATAGTGGAAACGAAATTTTTGCATGGCAACCCTACGAAGCAGTTACCTGATTTGTCCATTTTCGAACTAAATGTTGTGTTTTTGTTTAGAAGCCCGTGTGTAAACTTTCAACTTTCTAAGTTAAATGAAGTGAGGAGAATGATAAAAAACAATAAAAGATAAGAAATGCGTGCATGTCGCAGACAAAGAGGTTGTTACCCTCGGAAATCAAGAAGAAGCCGTCCGAATGTTCCAAATGTCTTTGGCCGCTGAATGTTACTAGGAAGCTCGCTCCCAGAAAGATTTGTCTTAACAGTGTAAGAACCCTCTAAGACTTACGCCGTCTGGTAGATTTAAGAGGCTGGACCAAGTTAGCTCGATATGGAGATTTAACTATAGTAACATGTTTGTACATAACAACTAAGACTCTCCACTTAAGATACACTTCAGCGGGCATCCAAGTAGGGAAAGCCTAAGGTGAGACACATGATCAGACCTTCGTAATCCAAAAATAAACGCGAACGCACTCATTGGATACGACATTTAATTTTCTAGTGCAAATTGAATACAATTTCGTAAAAACATGGCAACCATACGGAAAGTGTTAAACGACTAAAGTCTTTATTAGATGACAACACATTGGGGCGACAGAAAACTCGATGATAGCTATAAACGACGAAGAGTTGCGTAAATTTTGGAAAGGTAGACCTGAATACGGCAAGCATATGTAACAGTTTTCAGAAGATAAAATAAGTGTTTCTTTTTCGAACTTTTTAGTATTAAATAACGACTTCTTAACGTTTTACACAAATAAGAAAAACTCAAATATTCATGTTAACAATACTTTTTATTAATTGTTATTACCGACTCACGTCTACGTTTACTGTGCTCCCGGAAATACACACCCAGCTCACAGAAACTAGATTAGTTTACAACACGCGCCACTTCCGAAAAGATAAGCCCCAATTCAAGTGACTTGTATACGCATTATCGCAAAGAAAGAATAAATAGACAAGATGACGTTACAGTGATTAATTAATAAAGCAAAATCCAACAAGGTGAAACGTCAAGAATTGTCTCCCAATGGGAATGATTTTTATTTATCGGTACAAATTGGTTTTTCATGTAATATGTTGTAAGTTAAGTGGTTAAATTATGTATAAAAGGAATATGAAAATTAAATAAAGAAATCAGTATTTGTTCCGAAGCATAAGGCGTTTATTATTCGGGCGGTAAAGTTGACTTACTGCTTTGTACTAGTTTGGATTTAGCTCTGAAAAGCCGCTCAATTGGCCTGTGGCTTTTTCCTAGGGAAACCTAGATATACCATCATCCGAAAATACACTACACTAGTCTGAATCTCTGAAATATTTCATATTGTATCATAAGGCCACTACACAGCTTTGTGCAAATCGTACAGCTTGACATTGGCCACATGTATGCCAAGTGGCAGACAAAAATCGGATGTTAAGCTTTGCTTTCCCACCTTAGAATATAGACATAGCAGGGAGTGTGGATAAGCCACGTATACCGTAGTCAATTTCTGGTTGGGTTAGAATCTGGTACCCCTGTAGTGAAAGCTCAGTACAGGGGTGTAATACGAATCAATATGAAAAGCGGAGCAACAAGATATATGCTTGAAAATATTGTGCTTGCTCCCAGTGAAAATGCTCTTAGCCACTGTCACTTCGCCAAGCACCTCAGGAATTTCTCAGCTGTTTCAAATGTAAACAAATCAAACAGTTGAACATACATTTTTAATAAGATATCTCTTTCAACAACATATTCTGTCGTACTTCAAGCACCTCTAAGAAAAGTCACGCTCATCCACACGATTCTTATAGGTCGATACCTTGATACTTCATGTTCTCTCTATATTCTAAGCTCCAACTGCAACGATTTTTATGCAGACCTTATTTCAATTTCATAGCAAAGTAGGCAAATTTCACTGTTAACAGTCCGCTTCTGTAGTATATCCCATTAATGCCGTTCACCAAAACAAGACACGAGCACTCTTTTTTTCTCGTATTTTCAAAAAGGAGAATTGGTTGATTCTACTTTTCTTTATTTCACAGAAACAACTTACGTACTAAAATACACACACAAGATGATTTTTTGTGTCTTATCTGAAACATCACTTTCCGTCCCCTTTTTGGGAATAATCCATAATTTTGTTATTACGATCGTTTACAAGAATATATAACCGCGTATATACCTTATCGTTATTCTGGACTAAAACCGAAAACCGCGTTTCTCCAAGTCTCTTTTCAACTCGCTCTTTCGATCTTTTCTTTTTATTTTTTATTTTTATAGGACGTTTTCTGATACCGACTGTTGCCCAAAAGACTCCAAAAACAACTCTGCGATAATTGTATTTTTTCAATCTCAAGTCTCGTTGTTCAGGGTAAAAAAGTGCTTAATTAACACTTTTCTACCCTGAGAAAATTATTTTCACTGGACATGTTTGAACATGTGCAGAATTATCGCGACGGACGATGGCTTGAAGTGTAATTTGATATGTTCATATATACCGAACCATCGTCTTGCCTTTGGTGCAAACATTGATGCACTTGTTGCACCCACAGCCCACGAGAATTTTGCTGCTGAAAGCTTTTTCGGTGATGACTTGATCGTTTCAAACTTCACCATTAAAGTTTATGTGCCCGACATGTATGTACATACGTACATACATATTGTATTATTGACAAATCTTACTGAATGTAAGATTTGTTCTGGGGCTTTTTTCTATTGAAACGACTTGAGTTGGAATTGAAAACTTTTATTTCTCCGCAAACCGTTTTGTGGGAGAATATTTTTATTGTTTTTTTGTCAAGGAATTTGGAGAAATTGCTGATGGCAATTTCTTCGTTGTTCATGAACAGATAAGCTAATCAAATCATATTCAAAGCATGATTAGCCTATATATAACCGAAAGTTATAATAATAATAAGTTATAATTATTTTTAATTACCTATTTTAGGCAATTTATGTACACAACATCAGTTTCAACTCCGATTTTCGCTACATAGCCCCATACAAGTCGGCAGACTTGGCCTGGTATGCCGATTCGTACGATTTGCATTTGTGTGGAAAAGTGAATGGACACTTAATTTATATATGCTATAGGGGCTAAACTACAATTCGTACAAGAAAAAAGTCGTCCAGTAATTTTATGTTTGGATCCCTACTTTCCAAAATTCTACACTTTCTAAGATTTAATAAAAACAATGAATATAAAATTTTATAATCTTTTACCGGGTAAAGTTTATATTTGATCAAGCAGACCAGTACCCTAGAATCCAAAAAAGGTAATCTTATCATTTCATGCTCAATAACTCTCATCTCAGCAGTAATTGGATGTGTGACCGTAGACCGCATCTGCAGGAAGATTCATTCAATTACATGGGATCATGACACATTTGCATATGCAATTATTACTTAGTGGAAAGCTTTTGCTGGGGAATCATACACATTTGGCTAAGATTACTTCTTTTAAATAATTTTGTTGGGAAAGGAAAAAAATTTTGTTTACAGTTGGGAAGATAAGAAAGCAAGCTTCATCTTCCGGAAATGGCACGTGGTCTATGAGCCCGCACTATTATTATTTCCCTTTTATTTGTGTTGTAAACTAATCTAGCTCTGTGAGCTGCTGTGTATTCAGTCGGTCGGCACACCAACTTTCCTCGCATGGGTTTGTTTCCTGATATTGTAGTTTGAGGTCCTCGCACGGGAGACAAATGTTAATTTTTATCCAAACACAACAAATCAGAAAAATAAATGCTGTTATTAACAATGAATAATTCAGTTTTTCGTATTTGTATAAAAAGCTAAGTTGTCATTCCTTAATAATATAAAGTTAGAAAATGAAACAACTATTCTATCTTTTGAAAACTGTTATATATACTTGCGGTTCCGTAGACCACATGCCACTGTTCGTGTCCTGGCAGGGGATGCCAATTCCGGAATGTTGAGATTATCGGAAGATTATTTTCGGTATGAATATTAGTTTAGGGCGCAGAAGTTATTTAAGTTAAACTTTGTCAGTTTCCATGAGAGGAGCATTGCAAATTTTTTGGGGTCTAGGGGTTTTATACTATTATACTAAAGTAGTGCGGGATTCTGTTTCATGGTTTTTGATGTTTTTGTCGAGGGTTTTGATTGTATGGATAAAGAGCAATTTTTACAGAAATGTGGTAGTTTTTCAATTTTGTGAGAATTTTTATATTTGGACAAAACACACCCAACTGGACAAATTCTAAATTTGTATGCTTAATGTACATACGAATGTGGTGCAAAGGTAATGTAGGGCTAGATTTGGATTTTGGACGCTAGCTTTATTAAAAATCCGACATCATAAAAACTATTAAGTATTATAACTATGTATGTACAATGTACATATATGCTTTATCCAAGTAAAATTTCGTTTGAATAATTAAAGCATGCCGGCTAGTGTAAGAAACCGAAATGCGGAAGGAGGCAACTTAGTTTTAGAGCTCAGGACCTCAGGTTTGTATATTATGGGGAAATAAAAAAAAAAATTTTCTTGTTAACTGAAAAAGCCATGTAAATTTAATTTAGTCATCTTAACTAAAGGCCTGTTTACATGATGATTACACAAACGAAGCAAACTGGCGCACAATGCAGTACGCCACATAGTCACAAATTTGAGAACATGTGTTTCAAACATACCGAAACCTTGTAGACGGTTTAGGTACCATTGAAATTAAACAACCCAGCGGTCAACTTGAATTAAAATGTTCTTTATTCTGCTTCTCTACCGAGACCTATAGCCAGCAGATATAGTTCGGGTTGCCTGCTAACTCTCAATTATTCTTGATACAATAGCAGTACTCACATTCTTGACTAATACAGCTACCTATATATTCAAGCTATTAAATTTGCATTGAAATTCATATAGGTCCAACTTACACAACAACTACCACACTTATCGCCATTTCCTTTTTTTTTCTCCATATGAAATATTAAAATTAATTTTCTCTTTAAAATATTAAACAAATCATGTTGAAAGCAATTGAATATTGTATTGTCATCGGATATAGATAAATTCTTAACATTTTATAGCTCTATCTACTCGGGATAATGTGAAAAATAAATTTGAATTTGTATACAGAACACAGATAAGTGAATTTAAAAACGTGTAAAAAACGGTTGTTCCAATGCTTTTATAATACTAATGCTAGTAATTTAAATGGCAGGACGTATCTTTTCCTTTAAACTCATCCCGGCTATTCGAGACAAACTATAACTTACTTTGCCTGCTTCCTTCCTATTTCTTCTTTTTAAGATTAAGATTAATGTTCAAAGTAGGAGCGACTAGGAGGATCTATTGTGTCTTCCCTAAAATGGTTAGACTAGATTTAGTCCCTTTACCCCTACCAAGTGCATCGATCTATAGGAAATAAATATAAAACTTAAAATATTATCAAAAATTTAACTTGATTTACATTTTAGATTTGTTTTCTTCTTTTTTTCATATTATATTTGGAAGTGTCCGCCAACCAGTCCTTCTACCTTCATTGAGTGGTCTTCTCGAAGTTTTCTTTCAATCTCTATGTAAATTTCATCAAAGTCCTTCAAAGGAATCGATTACTATAGTGTGCTGAGTTTCATCTTTGTTACTAAGATGGAGTAAGTTTTGTTTAATGTATATGTAATCAATCATGTTCCTTGTATATAGCTTAATTTTAGGTAGAAACTCTTCTAATCCATCTATCGCCTAGATTCGGTAAATCCGCATACAGATCTTTCGAATTCGAATTTCGAGAGAGTAAGTAGGTGAGTATTACATGAAGGATATTTTCCGTTTGCGAAGCAAAATACATGGTTTGTTATCATGATTTGTAAGCTCCAATTATGTTGAAAAGATGAGCTGCAACAGCTGCACAGCCCGATAGCTGCAGTCGCTTCCATAGACCATATGGATAGGATTGGTAGCTCAACTCAACTGCTTATAAACCCCACTTTAACTCCTTTTTTAGAGGAAGATGTAACAGAGTTGCATTTCATAATGATTGCAAGATCAACGTACATCATTTTGGATCCACACATAACCTCAAATTAAAGTATGTGTGATGCCATAAACTAATAAGAATTTTTAACTTAAGATTAAAAGTTTGTTGACCCAATGGCTTTTTGGCATAATTCCTGGTATGATTTCAATCTCATCTCTGTGAACAGGTTAACAAAATATGTTTGTATGTACCATTCAGGTAAATATACACAAGTATAGCTTGATTTTTTTATCTATCTATTTTCATAAAACCCGTCTCCGTAATTTGGGCACATTTCTTTTGTCATCTTTTATTATTACGTGTCAACCCGAAAAAAAAAACTAAACGAAGTTCTACTTCATGATGTGACAAATATGATCGATTTTTCCTTATCCTTCGCTCTCCTATTCAAAAATGCAGAAGCCGGGAATTTATACATACTTTTCCTTGACATATCAATTTGTTTTCTTTATTACGTGAAATTTTCAAGGCTAGAGATATTATCACATTACCCAGAGGCGCAATTTTTTGGCATATAAGATGTGTGCAGGGCCTCTATTGATTTGAAATATACTCGGTGAAAAAGAAGACGTGTCACATCGTAAAAATTTCTGTGGTGTCGTTTTGTCTGATTTTACCTTTTATAGATGTACTCCGCGTGATTTATATCAGTTCTTATGTGTCTTACGCATGAGAAAAGTTTCATAAATTTCGGAAATGTATTTCCTTACAAGATTGGCAAAACCACATATACATAAAATTGCTCCCTTGTAAGTTTTTATCAATTTTGGTGACATTTGTATTGGGGTGATTGTATTCCTGGCATTGAAAGTACTTACATCTTTTATATTTTTTTATCTCTCTCTCCCTCTCTATCTCCCTGTGGCTCACAGTTTGTATGAACTAAAACTTTCATCACATACTGTAAGTAAACTATGAACTCACACATAGGTGTCATTTTTAACTTTGCGCCTCACGCTTACCAACTTTGCCAATTTCCTTTAGAAGCATGATACAACACATTCGATTAGCGTCTTTCAGTCAGTGCGTATCTATTAATTTCGTCCGAGTTATAACAAGCAACATAAAATTGTATTTCTTTTATTAAATAAAATCAATGAATTTAATCTGAATCGCGAGCAGTATCATTTTATATTTAAATACGTTGGGCAATACCAACACTCCCTCTCTCTTTCTCTCCCTGATACCTTTGAGCTTTATATTCGTTGAGCGAATTCAATAATTAATCACATTTATTTTTATATCTCTGATTTGTAGCTTAATTAAGGACAACGATACACATTGTTTGTTTTTTATATTAATTACAGAATGATAAGCGTATTAAGAAGCCATTAAAAATAACCAGTGGCGAAAATAATGTAGTTCCGCCTTATCCACTTTTTCTCCAATTCCATTATGCTGACTGGATCTAGTATAATATAATGTTTTAATATTTCTATAAATTTCTGTTTTCACATGCAGCATTATATAAGGTAAATACTAACAGCGCCAATTCTGCGCCCCTGGGAAGTTAAACTTTGATTTCTATATTTATACTTTCATTTTAAGGTTTAGTCTAAATACTCCAACAGATCCCCTATTAAGTGCCTTGTGATGCGGTTTTGGTTGAAGCTTACTTTGAAGTTTGGTTTGGGTTTAAGTTTTGGTCTTTAAAACCTGAATTTTCAGCTTTCGGCCCAGCTTTTATCCAAAACTGTTAAATAAATTCTGAGTATTTTCAATAAAAAATTTCTAAGTAAATAAAAAAAAATCATTGCTTCTTATTTATGTACTTAAATAACAGAAAATTGTAATTTCGGATCTAAATACAAAAAGTATCGTTTTTAATTATTTTTTCGCTGGTTTTATCCAATTTTTCTCCGAACTTAGCTTTTATATTTGACTGCAAGCAAACATCAGAGTTGCCGGTCTATATTTTTATACCCTAGATTAAATGTTCCGTTTGTAGCGCATAGAAATAATGATAAGCAGAATGGATTGCACACCCAGGCATAATATCAAAAGTTATTTTGATTTTTGCATGTCCGTCTGTTCGTCTGTCTGTCTGTCTCCTGTCCTTCTGCACAATAACTCGAGGACGCGATCACTTAGAGTGATAAAGTTTTACACACGAGCTTTTGAAAAAAAATTAAATTAAAGTTCGTCGTAGGGTTGCCATACAAAAATTTCGTCTTCACATTATATTTGGAACGCGGGGGCCTGAAGAGTGTACGCGTCGTTTTCATAAAAATTCCAAATACAAGCTCAGAAATAGAATAAATCGAGGAAACCCTTTTTCGGTGTTGCCACCGCACGAGCTATAATTTTTTCGCAATATATTTGGACACTACGTGAGAACGTGTAGACGAAGACAGCTGAAATTTTGTGCACAACATTTTCATAAAAGTAATAAATAAAGTTTCTAAAATTAATTAAATCGGGCTACTTCTTCTTGATGTTTCCATACAGAACTTTGGTATTTCACTTTATTTAACTTTTATTTTCATCGAGGGTATAATATTATGGCTCTAAGACCAATTGTAACATTTTTTCTTGTTATACCCTAGATGAAATCTATAGGGTATACTAAGTTTGCCATTCCGTTTGTAACGCACAGAAAAAATTATGGTAGAGCAAAATGGATTGGACACCCTCGCATAAAATTAAAAATTATTTTGATTTTTGCATGTCCGTCTGTCCGTCCGTCCGTCCGTCCGTCCGTCCGTCCGTCCGTCCGTCCGTCCGTCCGTGCGCACGATAACTCGAGAACGCGTTCACTTAGAAAGCTGAAATTTTGTACACGGACATTAAAAAAAAAGTAAAAGTTCGAAAATGAGACAAATCGGGCAACTCCTTCGTGGGGTTGTCATACAAAAATTTCATTTTCCACTATATATTTGGACACTACCTGAGAACACGTCGACATAGAAAGCTGAAATGCGGTACATTGTGTTTTCATAGTAATAGCAAAAAAAATTTCAAAAATGGACTAAATCGGGTAACCCCTTCTTGGTGTTGCCATATACATTTGTTTTATGTTTTTTACATATACATACTTTGAAAACGATCAGTCCTAGACGTTTTTATTGTACTAAAGGCTTCTTCAGAATAAAAAATCCTATAAAATTGGTTATAATCATTTTTTCTGTCCGACGAGCCGTTCTAGAAATATATGCTAGAAACCAATGCAAAAAATCAAAATTGCTCAAATGGGTGACCATACGAAATTTCATACGGGCATTTATCTAGCGTATCATAAGAATTGGTCTTAGACCAATTCTAGCTTTTTCACTTGTTTTTGAATAAATTTACTAAATTTATTCAGGAAGGTGGCTTAATTATTCTCGTGGATAATAAATAAAACGATTAAAGTTCTTCCGACTTTTTCTTAATTCTGAACCGAAAACCCAAACCAATTCGATGTAGTTTTGGTTTGGTAAAACGTTTAGTGCTAAAGCTGGTTCGGTTTCTGTTTGGTTTTGATTCGGCTGGGTGACTTGCTGGTGTAATTCAAAACCGGCTTCCATCTCTGACTACGAATAATTTGAATTTATACTTAAATCCCCTTACTTCCAGCAATAAAGAACACAGGGTTTAGCTTTGGGAGTGGGAAGGGGTATTGATGTCCCCAGTCCACAAAGGTGTCCGAAAATAGGACTCTAAAGTCGCATCCGGTGCCCATCTGATCACTTAAGAACTGCTTATTTCGAAGGTCTCGACTTAGATTTCCTACAATTACGTATGGAGATAAAGGTATGTGTGAAAATACACTTTTTGATGATACAATCATAGGGTATTCTAACTTTTCATTCCGTTTGTAACGCATAGAAATAATGCTAGTAGAGTAAAATGGCTTGGACATCCATGCATAATATTAAAAGTTATTTTGATTTTTGCATGTCCGTCCATCTGTACGTCTGTTCGTCCGTCCGTGCGAAAAATAACTCGAGAACGTGTTCTCTTAGAGAGTTGAAATTTTGTACACTGGCTTGAAACAAAAAAGTAAATTTAAATACGAAAATTACGGCAAATTAGGCAACTCCTTCGTGGGGTTACCATACAAAAATTTCTTTTTTCATTATATATTTGCACGATGCATGAGAACGCGTCAACGTAGAGAGCTGAAGTTTTATACACAGTGATTTCATAAAAATAGTAAATACAACTTCAAAAATGGACTGAATCGGGCAACCCGTTCTTAGTGTTGCCGTATAAAAATTTAGTTTTTTTAAGTATACTGTGAAAACGATCAATAATAGATGATTTAGATGTACTTCCAAAAATTTCTTCAGAATATATAATCCTATGAAAGTGTGTATAATCAATTTTACTGTCCAATGAAGCCTTCTGTGAAAAACCACTTCCAAAATCAAACTCGCATAGATGTGTGACCATACGAAATGTTAGACAGGAATTCATGTAGGTTTTTATAAGAGTTGGTCTTAGACCAATTCTAGTTTTTACTTGTTTAGATAGATATCAATGTACTCGTTATTCTATTTAAAAAAAACATTCAACAATATTATTCAGACGGCTGCATTGCGGCGTCTATATTCAAATTTAATGTCATCTGGAGTAAAAAATTCCAACAATCAGATTGACTGATAACATCGCGGCTATCGTTATTGATAGCCTCTATTCCTACTTCAATGTACATATTTAGAACTCAAACGTTGTCTGCAATCATTTTTGACTTAATAATTAATTATTTTAATAGAAAAACGAATTTAGAATAAATCTTGAATTAAAATTAAAAATGTTTGCCTTTATATGAAAAATGCTTTGAATTGTATTTGAAATAATTACTGAATTTAATTTAAATTTGTTGGACGATTTGTGTAAGTTGAAATAAAATTAGTTGAATTAGATCTAAAAAAAAGATATAGGGTAAATCACCCAGTGACGAGCCCCCCTTAAGGAAAGTTTTTACTTAAATATCCAATATTGTATTATATTATGCTAACAAAATGTTAATTTTTCCAATTTTAAACATACTTAGTTTCTTTAGACGTGAAATATAACAATAAAATGACTAAAATACGGTTAAATTTAAAAATAAAGCTAAAACTCTACTGAGGAGGCCATTTTCCAGTGCCGAGCCCCCTTTTTACCAGTTACGAGCCGGGGGAATTTGCTAGTCTCGAGTCCCCAATTTAGTTTTATAACAAGTCGTTAAATGTACCTACTTTAAATCTTCTAAAATGGAAGAAAGGCATATTATAGGTATTTTCAGAAATTAAAAAAAAATATATTTATTCATTTTAATTAATGCAGTACAAATAGAAAAGAACAAATAAAAAGAAATAAAAATGCAACTTCGGTATGCTTTAAAAAAAAAAAATTAAGTTCTTATAAATCATCTTTTACAGCTAAAATCCATATAGCCAGGATATAATTTTGAAGCACTTTTAGTGTGGTAATTTTTACGACAGACGAAGCAATTTACTCCCGATTCGTTTTGTGTAATATGATGCATACATTCGTAACATAATCCAGAATAAACGGCCACATTTTCGAAAAGGTTTTCAGTTCAATGCCTGTCTGAAGAATGTGTTCCTTATTATCATTAAATAACTGACGAACATGGAGCTCTAAATCTGCTTGTTCTGCTTTACGTTCTCTTTCTTTTTTATTTTCTGCTATTTTTTGTTGTCTTTCCTTTTTCAAGCTTTCTGCATCAAGTTTGTTTTTAATTTTTTCTTCTTCAGCTTTTTGGAAAGGGGTTGAAGACACGATGAAGCTCTGCTTATCTGCCTTCTTAGTACCAACGCGCACCGGAGTTTTGGGTATGACCAAGTAGTCTATTAAGTCTACATTTGCCGGCTCAGAAAAAAACTATAGGCCTATCTTCTATGTTAACACTTTTTTTCAACCTAGACATAATAAAAACGTCATTAGTATAAGCCATATCTAGTATATAGAAACAGGAAAATAGGGTCAATATTAACTCATCTCAACGTCAAGACTGTTTATATTTATAATATCTTGTAAGATATTCGTGCTTTTCGTTACTGTTGCATCATTGTCTTCATCGTACTCAAAAATTTCAGGTGGTATGTTTTCGTAGAGTATTTCTGAATCTTCGTGTTCTGGCCTGACAGCAAACTATTGAAAATCCGATGATTAAAACTTATACAATAAAATTTAAGAAAAAGATAGTGACATACCTGACTCGTTTCGTGCTCTTGATCTACAAGATTTTCAAAAATTGTGTGTAATATTGAAAGATCGTCGGAGTATGAACAAGCCGAGTCACTAAAATTTTTTAGCTGATTAATTTTTGAAACTCCAACCATTTCCTTAAATTTGCTGTAGGCAATGGTCTTACTTTTCTTCCTCGTTTGATCTTTATCAGATGTTGTCGAAACTAATATGGAATTCTTGCCTGGACATTTCATATAATCAACAGAATTTGGCTCAAAAGGATATAGCCCACATGCGCGAAAGCCATACATTATATATAGTGTCCATTTTTATGTTTCGGTCTATCGCTTCTTTAAGAATTGCAGCAAAGTAAGCTGTTGTAATGTTTTTTTTCTAAATTGTTTCGCCTCCATGTTTGCACAGTCTTTACCCAACTATTCTTAAGCTGCTTAAATATCGAAACATCCCCCGGTTCAAAACCCTTGTTGCATTTGGGTAGAGACAAATCAATACAATATTGAGCTCATTACAGAGTTTTGATAACTCATATGTTAGATGAGTCCTATGCCCATCAACAAACATAATGACAGGAAATCTAACATTATGTTGGAGTAAAGCTGGGTAAAATATTTCCTTCATATATTCCAAAAAAAACTTGTGAGGTCATCCATCCTGTGTCCGAATTCTGGACTTTAATTCCTTCTGGTACGGAAGCAATGAGCATCCTTTTATATGGATATATTATAATCGGCGGGACCACATATCCCGAAGCAGAAAAGAAAACATGACAGTCAAATTTTCTTTTGCCTGTCCCCTATCTGTCTCATAAATGTTCCTTGAACCTGCAAAAACTAAACCTCTAAAACTAATCTTAAACTAATACCATCGGTTACCTTTTGGTGCCAAAACTTTGCCACCTTTTGGACACATTAAGAAATTCATCTCGTCTCCGATCCAAATGCTGTTAGAATCTTCCAAAATACCCAAGAGATCCTTAGCTGATAAATAAGATTGAATTTGCTCAAACCAATTTCGAATGTCGGATTCGGAGACCTTAGAGCTCGCGTCGGTAGTTGGCTCTGGTGTTCTAAGTGATAAGGTTGGATGTCTGCGCAAAAATGCCTGGTACCATTTTTCGCCAGGTAAGTTTTTAGAGAAAGGATTTGGTCTTGGAGAAGCGTCCAGAAATTGTTTTACTATGATTTGAACCGCATGTTTTCTCCGAGGAAATCCCTTTGCATGGTTATCTACCAACCAATCCACCATTTTCTGCTCTTCTTCCGCCGTCAAAACTGGACAAGGGCCAAAACTTGACTTGTTTGTCCTCTGATGCAAACGGTTTTGTAGAGTTCCACGAGGAATTGTGTATACTTTAGCTGCCTTGTGGATAGATAATCCTACGTTTATTTCCGTTATCGCTTTTTTCAAATCATCCTCCGAATACTTCTTCTTACCTCTCATTTTCTAACTGCAAATTTCACAGTTAACGCAAATACAAAGATACAAAAAAAAAACTCGTGTATTGTGTATTATGAGATGGCTCGTGAATGGGGGTGACAAAATCATACAAAGAAACCAGTGTCGAGCCCCGGGGCTCTTTACTGGAATTTCAACTATTTCATACCAAATAACGGGCCCCTCGGTTTTTCGAAAAACATGCCACATTATCTGAGAAATAAAGCTCAATGTCAAATATAATAAGAAATTACCATATGTTAGTCCACTTTTATTAGCATAACTAATTATATATAAGCAAAACGCACAAAAAAAAAACCCTCTCTTAGCAAATTCGGTAAGAAATCACTATGCTCGGAGACACCTGTTACATACGTCTTTACAACTTCAGTTGAGTATGCTGACTGAAGAATAGCAAAACTGTAAAATGTCAAGCACACAATACCACTAACATCCAAATAAAATAAAAGAGTTGGTGTATTATCGCCTTCTTAGTTATATTTAAATATTTTACTAGGGGGCTCGCCATTGGAAGGGGGGCTCGATACTAGGTATAGTTTACCCTACTAATTCAATATTCGAGACCATGATCCACAATTAACACAGCGGTACGCGTGACCATGCCAACGACTAGAGGTCGAAATGTTTCCTTAATTGCGGCAATTAATATACGGGGAATAGTGTGGCATTAAGTAATTAAGCAGTCTAGAGTATACTCAAATATTTTCTGCGACGTTCTTAAGGGGCTACTGCAGAAATTAGAAGACGATAATCTGGACGAAGTATGGCTGATTATGGACGACAGAAGTATCCACAAGACGAATAAAGTGCGTGACCTTGTTGGTCAGACAAGACACGCTCTTCTTTTTCTACCACCATGAGGAAGACTTTTTCAGAATCAAGTCTAATCCAAGAAATATGTCAGCTGATCCTTTAAATCACGAAAATTTGGTAGATGTTAATAGTTAATAGATACGCTCGGATTAGATACGCTCGGAAGAATGTAGAGCAGTCTTCCTCCTTGTAGAATTTTAAGAAGACTTTAGGTAAGATTGGACTTTGCAGACCAGGTTTGGGCTGGAAGGGTGAGATACGCTTCTAAAAAAGGAGTCACCCAAATCAATACTAGCACATTGTGCTGGGTAGATTACTTATCACAACCGATCTTTTTTTTATAAATGCGCGAAAGCACACCAAAATCAATTGGGTTATCACCAACTTTTGAAGCAGTTGATGTAATAGCATCAACTCTGTCAGTCAGACGCATGAGCTACGCCTTAATACCAGAATCGGAGCTGTCAGAGGGAACTTGAACCGTTGATGTACTTGGCGAAGAACACTGCCTAGGTTCACAAATAGAGGAGATGGGAAATGAAGTCGGATTTGTAGAATTGAAAATTAAACTTGGAGTAAAAACCGGTGCACTAACAGACAGCAAAGGACACGCCGATAGCGGATCCTCGACAACTGGATGGAAACAATTATTATTAGCTATATTAGGTCCATCGAGGCTCCTATCCTTATTAATGCTATTTATGTTATTTCCGCTGATTATATTACTATCTCCTGACTTATCTTTGCTCCTACCAATCAAGGACTTTCCAGTGGGAGCACCCTCAAAGCTGGATTCATGAGATTTAATAATGGAATAAACAGGTGAAACTGAGAGACCAAAAGATATAGGGAGCAGATTCGCAGTTGATGCTTTAGAGTTTCCATAATGAACGCAAGAATTATTGTCCGTATATAACGTGCGATTATTAGGGTTGCAATAAGACGAAGACTTGTTATTTGAAGAAGAGCCACATACATATGCTGAGTTAGATAATATTGTTCTCTTAGGAGCAGACTCAAGCAGCTGGGCTTCACAGGTTTCAGCTAATGAAGCCTGCACCCTAGCGCTTGAAATGCAAAAGGGGCAGTCCCAATCGAGATCCTTATACTGCTTATACCAGGCATAGAAGGTGACATAGGAGATACCTTCACACATTACGTGATGCCACTTCCTGCAGCACCAGCACTGGATCCAGTCGACTTTCCTCTCTCTCTGGGATATTCTTGGGGGGATCACTCTTGGAATTGCCGGTGCCGCAAGGGATACCCTTCGGCTTGATTTTACTTGTCAAGTTACTATTGTTAAGTTTATTGTTTACACGCGGACTGATACTACATGAAATATTCTTAGGATTACGTAGTCATCTTCTTACACGGAGATTTCCTGACTGCAGTGCCATCAGCGCCAGCCAGCCTGGAGGAACGCCTAGTCTTAGTTGCTGAGCCTGTCAAAGGACCTGCAAGCAGGGAATGAATACCAGACATTCCAAATCAACCAAGCAGACTCTAAGTATCACTCGATGTGTTAGAACTCAAGTGTCACCCCATGAAATCAACAGAACTGGTTACGATAGCTATCACACAGATAAAGCCCAATAATAGAATAACAATTATCGATTTGTGTAGAGTTGTAGATTGTAAAAATTGCTACGAAGTATGCACCCGACAACTCATGTTATCCAAACAAGGAATCAAGAAAATCCACAAAACTATAATTACTATGCAAAATAATAGATATAAACTATATGACTAAACTAGCCTCAGATAATACAACCTATTATTTTGAGTAGAATTGAAACATGCCACTAAGCATATATTAGTGCTATTAAACTCAGTTGATAAGGAAAACATTAATTGAGTGTAAATGTACAATTATGAGAATTAGATTAATTAAATTTGATCAGCGCCCCAGGATTAGCGGTTAGCAAAATATTAATAATAAAAATATAATTGAGTTATTACTTATGCAAGATGAACTCAGTACCAGTTGAACAAGCAATGGAAATTGTGATTCTAGCGCGCAATAACCAAGCTATATACAGTTATTCTATAGACCCCATGCATTCAAGCAGGGATAATCTGTAATTACTACTCAGTTCCACCATATAGTCAATGAAGATCATGAGTTCGAGCAAACTAACGTTGATTTATCACTGTATTAACGCTATTAAATATAAAACACTAAGTCTACAATTAGGAAAAATCAATTCAGAAGTATAAAAAATTACCATGAAAATAAGTTCAAAGACTATCAATTAAAATAAGTTATAAATGGGTATGAAGGTGTAGAGATAGACGATCAAAGTCTCACCAGGCAATCTAAGCTGCCATGCAGCACATGTATACACTCAAACAGAAACATCCGATTATAGATGTGATACTATGCCACCCAGTTTTAGTAAGAATCGGCAGTATCAAAGTGTCCAGCAGATGCTTCACGGCCCAAATACTGGAGATTTGAAGCAGCCAAGTTCGTATGTAGACCAAGAACGTTGTAGCCTCTCAGACAAATTATCTGTTAAGCCAAATAAATAATTTCTTCTTCATACAGTCACGATGTAATAATCCAGCAACCCGAATGAATTCTAAAGTTCTAAAATTCAGACTAGGTAGCAAAATGGCGGCACATATGACTCCAACATGGAAACCTTATTTTCCGTATAAAGTTAAAATAGTTATCCGAGCAACAGAAATTTTAATTGTCTCAGATAGATATTACTCCAATAATAAATTCAACCAGTAATATAAACCAAATACTCAATAAAGCACCCTTAAATGAAAATAATTACAGGGAGTACAAAAAGAAGTCACTTGACAAGTTTCGCTACAGCGGTAATATTGCGGAGTAGATGTGGATGAAACCACAATAATTGTTCCTGTTGGACGTATTTTAACTATTCTATAGAAGACTATCATAATGCTTTCCTTTTCTTATTTACTAAATTCTCATTTAAACACAAAATGTTGTTGCCAATTGTTAGACTATCTGAAAGTTTCCGAAGAAAAATCAGTTAAACTAAACAGACGAAAAAATTGCGGAACCAGGCAAAAGAATTCAGAAATTAATGTCAGATAAAACATGTGAATTAATTCAATAAAGAAGTAAAATATCTTCTTTAGTATTTTATTTTTGTACTTCGCTGTGTGCTTTTAATTTTCCGAATTATTTAAACTAAACTAAATTATGAATGAGTAAAATAAAAATTTAAAAAATTTAAATTTTCCGCAATTTACACTTGCAGTGCTTCGTTTACTTGGCAACTTTTCTTCCAAGAAGTATCAATATAAATTGGACATATATTCTTTTAATTTTATCCATAATATTTCCTTGCAATTTGCGCAAATACTCAAATCCATCCATAAATATGTCAACTCCTATAATATTCTCATTTCCTTTCCTTTTAAAAATAATTTACAACTTTCTCTTGCGGTAGGGTCTGCATTTTTATATAAATTTCCGTTTCATGCAGATGACATAAGTTCCGTTCCGCAGTTGCTTGGGCTAGATAGAATTCTAAGGGGATATGCCGCATGCAGAACTAGGTACCATGAAAGTTAATTTAATTATGATCACGGTTCAAAAAGTTTTTAATGAAAAATTTATACAAATATGCAAGGATACGTACGTATCCATATGTGGGTCCTTGTATGATGACAATTAGCACTATAATTGGCTTTTTAGCCCTACGGTTACTAGGCAGAGCTTGCTTTTTGTATTGAAATTTCTTCATTCAATGCAATAGAAAATAATTCTTTTGAAAATATGTTACAAATCAAGTAGAAAAAATTAAATGAAGTTTATTATTAGTCTTAATTTTGTTGTAGTAAAAAAAAACCTATGAACAACTAATCTAAGGATATATTTCAAAATTATTAAAAACAGTAACCGTTGAAAATAGTTTATTCATAAGAATATGTAGACAAGTCAAAGTAGAATAATAACCACGGATAAGTAGCGACTATTGGCACTCGGCGCTTCCCTACTCACCATCGCGATCTGTAATTATCCGAAAACAAGCAAAAAATCTAGAATTGGTCTAAGAGCAATTGTTATGATACCCTAGATGAATGCCCGTATTAAATTTGGTATGGTCACCGATCTATGCAAGTTTGATTTTTCAAGCGGTTTTTCGCATATATTTGTTGATCGGTTCGCCGGACAGAAAAAATGATTATAACCAATCTTATAGGTTTTCATATTCTGAAGATGTACAATAAAAATGTTTAAGATGTTTCTTAAATGCAACACCAAGAAGGGGTTGCCCGACTTAGTCAATTTTTGAAATGCTATTGGCTATTACTATAAAACACAATGTACCTCTCTATATCGGCGCCTTCTCAGGCAGTGTCCAAATATATAGTGGAAACGAAACTTTGTATGACAACCCCACGAAGAAGTTGCCCGATTTCTCTCATTTTCGAACTTAATTTTACTTACATTTTTAAATACGTTTTCCGGATTAGCCGCGTTATAAATAAATTATTTAATGAGTGCTGAAACAAGTACTCACCCCGAACGTTTCGCTTCAAGTTACATTGAGCGTGGTCACCGCGTAACTGCCTGAAATGTTACATACGATTGGAGCTAAGCAGATTGTACCGGTGCGTATGCTGTTGCTGTGGTTGATGCATTTGTATTTGCTGTTGTGCAGAGTTTTGTGAACAAACATAACTCACTACGTCACTTTTTAAGCCAAGCATATTTCGGATTAACCCTGAAGATGTTTTAAGGATGGGATCCCAAGTTCGTGAAAGCTGAAAACTGTTTTCGCGATTGAAATTAAGTCGACGTTTTATACCTTCGCCGGTTGGAAAACGCGCGCGCCTTTTAAGTGCTTTGACCTTTCTTAAAAGATGCCGAGATTGTGATGTAGTTCCCAACTGTGTGAAATTATCACCAATGCGTCACATATATGGTTCCAAGAAAGTTTTAACGACGGCAGGTGAAGTGTTACTAAGACGGTTGATCAGTTCCCATCGTTATAAGCTTAACATAATATCCATAGAGATGTATAACATGCAAAAACATCTTGCTTTGGTTCTAAGTGCAGTAGATTATAATATGTGTGATCAATTGACCTTTCTACGGGCAGCCAGAACGTTAGAATTATGCACTCAAAAACAACAACAGAAGTTCGATAAACTCATCGCCACCCAAACAACAAAATCGACACCCGTTAATGCTATATTTTCAAGTAAAGCGGTTGTGAATATATCGGATGAAAACCTGAGTGAGTCAGCCGTAAATATTCTCTGCAAGGGACTGTTCTTTGCACCCACTCCACTGCGTGTACCCGTAGAACAACTTGTTGGTAGTATAGAAGAGTGCATCATTCGTAATAAATTCAGTAGCCTTGAGGCTGAAACTATACGTCATGACGTATCGTTTCTGGTTAGACGAAGCAAAAACACCATCGTCTAGCAGTGTCAGCAGAGATGAAATGCTTGCTTTAAAAGCGGTGCGAGAGAATGAAAATATTTTGGTTCTCTCAGCGGATAAGGGAAATGCGACTGTAGTGATAAACAAAAGTGATTATGTCACTAAAATGAAAGTTTTTGTAGAAGACAGGAATACGTACATACCTGTTAATTATGATCCAACAGCCTGTATTCTCAGAAGGGTGTCGCAACTGATTAATGATCACAAGGCGATTCTTCCACCTAAGCGCCACGTTCCTTCTTGCCCGCAGCCACCTAAACTGTATGGCTTACCTAAAATCCGCAAAGCAGTTAATCCGATGCGGCCAATTGTCATCCAAAAAAATTCGCCTAGCTATCTGTTATCTAAGCACTTGGTGGATGTTTTAAAACCATTGGTCGGACAGACGGAACATCACATTAAAGATTCCACACATTTCGTGTCGCTTTTGGGTGACTTAAACCTTGAAGAAGATGAAGTTATGATCAGTTTTGATGTAGAATCACTGTTTACTAATGTGCCTGTACAGGAAGTGCTAAGTGCCATTCAACAGCTCATTTCATCCTCCGACATTAGCGCTTCAAATATACCTCTTTTGGAGTTCTGTTTAACATCTGGATACTTCAGTTTCTGTAACCAGTTCTATATACAAAAAGATGGTGTGGCCATGGGCCTGCCTTTAGCGCCTATAGTTGCTGACTTACGGATGGAGCATTTTGAGAAAACAGCTCTAAGCAGTTCACAACAAAAACCTAAAGTGTGGCTCAGGTATGTGGATGACACCTTCTGTATTTTAAAAAGATCTGAAATCACGAGTTTCTTACAACATCTAAACTCTCAACACTCCAAGACCAAGTTTACGTTTGAGCAAGAACAGAACGGATCCCTTGCGTTTTTGGACGTTAAAGTTATACGGAAGGATGATGGCACGTTAGGACACACAGTTCATCGCAAAATAACGCACACTAATCGTTACCTACATGCTACCTCACACCACCACCCAGCAAATTTAAGATCCGTCGTCTCCACACTAGTTCACCGTGCCCACAGAATCTGTGATGATGACCATTTGGCGGCAGAACTTAAGTACGTGGATAATGTTCTGAAATTCAATGGCTACACAAGAAAACAACGGACTTTAAAGTCTATTTTGTCAAGGGAAAGGGACAGAAGTCAGGAGAGGCTAAACCAGAAGAGAGCCTTCCTGCCCTATGTTAGAGGTGTCACAGATAGAGTGGGAAAAGTTTGAAGCGACACGGTGTGAAATTCTTCTTTTTACCACCTAAGAAGGTGATAAATCACCTGCAATCACCAAAAGATCGCTTTCCACTCCAAAAACCAGGCGTATATGCAGTTCCTTGTAGCTGTCGGTCATATTATATGGGGCAAACACAAAGAAGTATTGCTACCCACCTAAAAGAACATATAAATGCTATAAGCAAGAACCAGCGGGAAAAATTAGAAATTTGCGAGCATATTCTGGACCATCCAACAGAACATCATTGGATTCATTTTGAAATGGCAGAAGTCCTGGCTCGCGAGCCTTATTATACTCCTCGTCTTGTTCGTGAGACGATTGAAATAAAACGTCGACTTAATTTCAATCGCGATAACAGTTTTCAGCTTTCACGAACTTGGGATCCCATTCTTAAAAAATCTTCAGGGTTAATCCGAAATAAGCTTGGCTTAAAAAGTGACGTTGTGAGTTATGTTTGTTCACAAAACTCTGCACAACAGCAACTACAAATGCATCAACCACAGCAACAGCATACGCACCGGTACAATCTGCTTAGCTCCAATCGTATATAACATTTCAGGCAGTTACCCGGTGACCACGCTCAATGTAACTTGAAGCGAAACGTTCGGGGTGAGTGCTTGTTTCAGCACTAATTAAATAATTTATTTATAACGCGGCTAATCCGGAAAACGTTTTAAAAATGTCAGTAAGCAACCGCGAAAGCCTTAAAAGTTATATTAATTTTACTTGTTTTTATAAAAGTCATAGTTCTAAGCGAACGCGTTCACTAGTTATCGTGTGCACAAACGGACAGACGGATTAGCTTTTAATATTATACGTTGGTGTCCAATCGATTTTGCTTTACCATCATTATTTCTGTGGGGTACATACGGAATGACAAAGTTAGAATACCCTATAGATTACATATAAGGTATAAAAAGGATAAAAGAGAGCATGGCTCAGTGAGTAAAATTCCAGTACTACGCATTGAATTCACACACCCATATAAACCCACCCAAGCCATATTGGTCATCCGGAGAAAACACATTCACTTACATGAGTTCTAATATTCTATTATGTAGGTCACCTGGTAATCCAATTATGCAACCGTGTAGTCCGTTTAGGATTACCTAGATCTGTCTCAAACGAACTCATACTTTACTCACCTATTCACTCTTTCACCATAGTCCGCGTCGCGAAAAATGAGCTATCAAGGCCAGGGAATATTCAGTTTGGAGTTACCCCTTTATCAATTCCATCGGAGTAAAATTTTGTAATCCTTCCATTTAAATGAAGTTATTTAATTGATTCTCTACAAGGTTAGATAAATTTCATTCTCGAAAACATGTTTTATGACGTGTTACTTAAGTTACAGAATTTATTTACAAATAAAGTTGCTTATTTTAATCATTTACATGCTGATATTCTTACTGTATATCTGGTAATACGCTACAGATATGATATTTCCAGCTTTGATCTTTGACTACAAAATCCGTTTGAACTTTTTCTTCTATTTTAGGGATTTTATTAAAGAAGCTTATTGATTAAAAATTTGTTTTTGAGAAAATCATAAAGATTTTCCTTTAAAATATTTCTCTAAGTCTTTAAGCAACTCCACAAATAATGGAAATATTTAATAAATATAAACATGCCCATATAAATATTTTCACTCTAAATATTAAAGCTGTCTATTAAGAGGAGTGAGTACTCAGCTAAAGTTTCAATTTATGTACCTGTGAGCCTGTAGGCCATAAAATGTACTCTATGTAGGTTTGTGTCCTATATTTGGAAAAAAATCATGCCAGACCAAACACCATCTTAGAGACATCTAGCAGAAATTCAGAAACCCAACATGCTGCAATTTAAGCCGTAAAATGAAAATTTACACTTAAAAGAAATTGAAAATTTTTAAACGAGAATTAACTCCCTCTACATTTTTTTCACATAATTGTTAAACATACTGTGACAATTCTAGCTTCTGACCGAGCGGATAACAGATCAATTTTTATAACCTCTTTCAACGAGAAGAAGATTATGCCAGATGACATATGCAAATTTCTCACCGTCAGTCGGCAATCCAGAGGAGCTCAATCTTAGTAAGCAATTGAATCCTTAAATTTCGGAATAGTATGGGGCTCCTTACACTATTTAGAACAAAGGTCACCTTCGCGGTATTAGTGTATTAGTGCTGTGAGTTGTAATTGCGTAAAGGCGCTTTATTCTTGTTGTTTAAGAGGATTTAGTACTCAGCAAAAGTTTCAATTAAGATACCAGCGAGGCTGTAGGCAATAAAATTTAGTAACGTAGGTTTGTGTCCTAAAAGCGAGAAAATTCATATAAAATAAGTCTAGACCTAGACCATAGACAACATTAGAGACATCTAGCCTAAAAGGTAGAAACCTAACAAGCGATATTTTAAGACGAAAAATGAATATTTGCAGTTCAAATAAATTGAAAATTTTAACGAGAATTAACTTTCCTAAATTTGTTTTTACATAATTGTTAAATATACTATTTTGCTTTGTATTTCAACAACTTTCAAAGAAATATTGCAATTTCTCTTCGGTGAAATATCGGGAGAAAAAACAAGTATTATTAGAGTAAAATAATTACAAAAAGCGCCACTAAAAATGAAAAAACTCGACGTTATTTGCTAGATCTAGGCTTTATCTTTCTAAATTAGTCACAACTAATGAAATAAGAGTAAACCTACTCACAGGAATTTGATTTAAAAACTTGAATTTTTACCATTTTTTTAGTTTCCGGCTAATATCTCCATTCTAATAATTTTTTTTAAAGTTTTGCCGACGTTATTTACTAGACTTCTTCGTTACCTTTAATTTAAGATATAAATCATTTATCTGCTACAAATAGTTTGCTAGAAATTCGCATTGAAAAATGTATGAAGCTTGCAAATCTTGGTACTGACTCCTCCTAAGGCCTAACCACAATTGCGACGACAGACCGAAAACTACGACGCAATTCCGCTGTCAACCTTCTAAAAGCACAGCGTCAGAATGTACCAAATTACGACGAATGACGGTAAGCGGGCGACGAATGAAATTGTTTTGGCATTTAGGTTTTTTATTTTGAGGTTGCAGGACGCTGCGGTAATTTCAAAGGTATGGATTTTGAAGACAAATTAATTTAGGAAGTGCGAAGCCACGAAATCATATATAATTTCCAAGACAGGTAATACAGACAAGTAGATAAAAATGAGAGGATTTGAATGGATATTGTGAGGCGTTTAAATACAAATGGTAAAGTTGTGATATTTTTTATTTAGTTTGATTTAATTTAGTTAATTTTTGTATTTTCAGTTGATATGCGCAGAAAAGAATGGAAGAATCGCCGCGAGACATATACGCCGGCAACATTACTTACAATCAGGGTGCTCCGCACCTGAAGTTAAGAGGAAGTGGAAATACTTGGAGCTTCTCAGTTTCCTCGACGAATATGGTGTTCCCAGACCGTACATTTGTTCGTGGAAGTTTAAGCAGTTATAACAGTATTTTTATTTACAGAGCTGTTGGAAATGTTCCTCCTGAAGAGAACGCCGATATCGATATCACCTGGGAAGACTCCAATATTTCAAATCCAAATGTGGACGCAACTATCCATGGTGAGGATCTTGCCATAACGCTTTCGTCGTCATCAGAGTCTTTAATTAGGATTAGAGATTCCTCGCACAATTCAAGACCAAGTACTACCAGTTCGATTTCCACAAGAACGCCTAGGTCGAGGGTGCCATCGAAAAAACGTGCGGATGGAGAAATCAATAAAAAATTTGCGGAATTCATGAGTGTGGCTAACTCAAATATTGCATGCAAGGTGCAGCCGAAGGATAGCACATCGCTATTGTTCGATTCGCTAGCAGCGAAAATCAATAAAGAAAATCTACCAGAAGAACGCTGTAAGCAGAGGTGACTGCTATGGTGTATAACAGATTAGCAGACTTTAGAAATTAAGTTAGTTTTACGTAAATAAAAAGTCTGAACGTGGACAGGCTGTAATTGTTGTTTTTGTACTGCTTTCTAGACCATCTTATATTTTCATTTTTATTTACAGCTTTGGCAAAATGTTGGTTTCAGAATTAACGCTGATTATATCTTTCGCTTTATACGTCTGGGTTTGCCCAATAAAGCTGAAATTTGATGGCAGGACATTTTTCGAGTAGTGAATGGGGAATTGACATTAAATTGAAAAGCTCATGCTAGTAGTTATCAAATAATGTCCATATATGGAGAAGTGTAAAAATTAAAGATATATTTAAGGTTTGTTTTTCAATCGAAACATACATTATCTTACTTAAGTATCTTATTACTACAAAATATTATCCTAAATACAGCACAATATAAAAATAATTAATGAGTACAAAATATTTTTATCTACAGAACAATATAAAATAAATAATTAATAAGAATAGTATCTTAACTACATTGCTATATTATACTACCGATATAGTCATATGGAATATTATTCTAAGCTCCCCTTCTTTGGGAGATTTGGATTCCATTAAGGGGAAAACGCACCGTGAAGCGCGAAAAAAAGCCATTTTTCCGGATTTTTTTTAAGGCAATCTGTAGCAGTAATCAAACCAGTTCTCTTTTAAATGATAAAAAACATTTTTAAGAATACATCAACATTTTTTTATTGAAAAATATCAAATATTCGCTGAGTAATCCTCTGGTCCGTAAAGTACCGCAAAAAACAGGCCCTCCGCGGTACGCGGAGATTCAAACTGGATAGTATAATCTAGCCTTTGTCATATCCGATTTTGCAAATATCGATTTTTGACAAAATAGCGGACATTTGAATTTACATAGCGATTTTTAGAGAAAAATACGACCTTATTTCGCAGATTAAAAAAAAACTAAGCCACTAAAAAAAAATCAATAGGACAAAGACTACATAATTATATGTAGAATAATCACACAAAAAGATAATTGAAATCGGTTCATTAGTTTTCGAGATATCTTGCGTACCGACTTCAAAAACATGATTTCGAGAAAAACGCGTTTGAAAGTTGATGTTCAAGTCCGAATTTTCTGCTTCAAATCGATTTTTCGGCGGAATTTTTTCTTCGGCCGATACTTATAATGGTTCTGAGATTTTCGAGAACCTTTGTTTTTTCCATTTTTCACCGAATATATTATTACCGAACGAAAACTTTCGATATAACGCCCGGGTACGCAGACGATATTACAATAGGGGCCGATGGCGTATTTCTACCTGAAATTGGTTCTGCCGCTCGACGCTGACAAGATCGGCCGTAACTCCGTTATTTTTTTCGAATTTTTGCATACGGCTTTCACCAGTCATTCTTAAGAGGTTAAGCTTGAAGAAAAGCCAAACAAAACAAATCGAAATTTTCGAAATTTCTCGGTGCGTTTTCCCCCTTAATTCAGTGGATGCTGAAATGAAACCATAGTTATAATTAATAACTTCAGAAAATTAGTGATATACTTACATATTATTGTACTTCGAGATAATCTTTCAATATCTCCCCCAGTTGAAACGCTGTTGTTGGACCCCGGTTCGACCTAAACGCAGTGGTAGATCGGAGCTCAATTCCTTGCTCCCTCCATTGACATTGTATAAAATTGCAATTTTCTTCGCGGTCAACAAGAACGTTTGAAAAATAGGCGCTGTCTTTGTTAAACAGCAGAAAGTGTAATAGAACTGTAGCTAATACAACTTTATCCGCATTTTTCGGGAGTCAATGAATTGTGTTTCCTAAAACTCTCCACCTATTAGCCAAAATTACAAAGGCGTCTTCAATATACACTCGTGCTTTTGACAGTCTTTTGTTGAAATTATTTTTTTCGGCGCGGTATGGTCGCCTCAGGTTTTTTTTCAACGGAAAAGCTGCGTCACCCACAAATTAATATGGGAAAGATATGTTTGTATTAGGTAGAATACTTCCACCAGGAACATCTATTGTACAATTCAAGATTTGGTTTCCAAAACCACTTCGTGAAAATACACCTCCATCACTCGGACTGCCTACAGCTGCTACGTCGACTAAGGTGAAGCAGTAGTTCGAATCACATACTGCGAGCAACACTCTACTAAATTTATGTTTACAATTATAGTATAAAGAACCACTCCGGTTAGGGCAAACGATGTTGGCATGCTTGCCATCAATTGCTCTAGACAATTTGGCATTCCAGTTTTATTGAAAAATGCCTCAGCTATTTCCTTCCACTCACATCTGTTTGGAATAGCGACATAAATTCCATTGAGTTCCTCCTATATCGTTACAGGGGTTACATATATGATTCTGCGTACGGTCGATGTACCCATTTTAGATGACCAAGCTAGGGCTTGTGGAGAGCATCCGTGCGCTAAATACCTTCAAAGTATGTTGTTTTATATTTAAAATATAAAGTAATAATAATAATAAATGCTTACATCAATGTTAGTGCTAAGCGAGTTTCTGACTCAGTTGGTCTCCTTCTCGAATACCGTTTTAGGCGATCATTTAACAGACTTAGTAACATTTCAAATTGGGCAACAGACATTCTTGTTACTAGAAAGAAATGCTCTATATCCTTGTTCTTTATTTGTAGCATACCGACTTCAAAAAATCCGGTTTCATCTCGGCTGAGATTAACTTCCTTAACCCACCATCTTCGTCTTCCCACTTTTAAGTATAATAGATACGCTTTGTACACTAAAAATAAAATCTGTACCATCCGCAGAGTTAAAATTGCCCTTTTGCACCCTTTGGTTCATTGCACTTCTTTCAATATAATATTTTTAAAGATATATATAATATGAAATCGTCCTTTTTAAAATCCCCTTTCAAATCGCTCAATACAAATTACAAACGAAATGTCAGATTATTCTTCTTTCACAACCTCCGCTCGCCGGCGTTCGTTGCAATTGTGTTCCCAATCTTTCGACGGCCTGCTTTGACAACCACATTTCCAGCAGACGTCTGCCGTTTTCCGCTCTGTCGACGCAATTGTGCTTAGGCCTTTATGGGGCATTTAGGAAAGTCGCACTTCACGGCCTGCCTGTTTGTGTTTGCGTGGTTACTTTAGATTTAGAAAAGTGTTACCTGTGTTCGGTGTTCTTGCTACCTGGCGTGTTTCTTTTGTGTTGTGCTGGTGGTATAGCAGACTGAGTGTTATGTTGTAATTGTTGGTTATGTTGTGTGAATTATGTCGGAATCCAGCAAACAAAATGATTCGACAATAATTCATTGCCATAGGTAAGCAAAAGCGAGTATATATATTTATATACTTGCGAACTGCGAGGGTTGAGTAAGTTACTTTTTTAATTTATCAATTTCAACTTATTTTTAACGTATCAGGATAGATATTCTGAAATTCATAATCGTGAGGTAAATCTTTTTATATATTTTCCAAAATACATATGTTATTATAATTTCTCTTCTTTTAATTACGATTGTGTTTTTGGACTGCACTTTCAAAGCTGTAAAATAAAAAAAACAGAAACAAGAACTTGTATAAACTTATGTTTTCTTCGTTCTTTCCATTTCTTGAATCGATTTTCCACGAGGCTTGCTAAAAGCGAGAAATAGGCAATAGTTGAAAGAGAGGGAATGATATACACACTTTATTGGAACACACTTTATTTCCATAATATGCTGTAGCTGTTTCACAAATAATGCTCATTCCTTACTTTTGGCAAAACCTGTCCAAATTGTTTGCTGGGATGCTTCGTATTGTGTGGATAATTGTAGATTGGCCAACGATTTAGTTTTGGCAGCCTTCCTTGCCTTAAGGGTACTTATGGCTTTCACTTCTTCGAATGGAGGGTTCCTCGATCAGGGGCTTCTGCGGAATCTTAGTGCCAGCCGGGGTGGATATGGGATAATTGAATCCATGAATCGCCTAGCTGGATTGTTCGGCAGTCAACCCAAAGTTCTTCTCGGTTTTGTTGGCATGGAGAAGAATCCCCAATGGTTAATTAATAACAATCAATTTTCTAATTTTTACTGTTTTCGGTTCGCATTCTGTTTAGTTGTTGTTTGCCAGAGTACAAAAGTACGAGAGAGACACATAGAAAGTTTACTTTCCAATTTCCGATGTTATGACTTTTTTCCTAATTCCAATTTGTACTACATCTAACTAAGTGACATCTAGTGTAAAATCTTTATTTAAGAATAATTCTAATCATTTGAAATTGATTTAACTAAACTAGATTATTATACAAAATATCAATAAAAAGAATGCTGACGTATTCTAAATGATTCTGCATTATCCTAAACTAGTGCGGGATTCCATCGTTATCTTGAGGTTCTGTCTGTTTTTATTTTCTGGGTTTACAATTATTTTCTTATGATCATTATTGGAACCACAGGTAGTGGCAATGCAAATTTCTCCCGGCAATGGATTGGGCAACGTCTTTGGATGAATTAGGTGCCCGGTCTTGTCAGTTTCTGTTTACGGATAAAATGACTGAGGATGTCAATTTAGTAGTCAAACTGGCACCACGGGATTGCTGAAGCTCTCTAGTGAACTATGATTGTACCAGGTATGCAGTTTGTTACAATACCGCTTTTTTTTGTATTCCAATAACTTGCAATTATTACAATTTCTCGTTGTTGAAATATCGGGAGAAAAAGCAAGTACTATTAATTAAAAAAAAAAAACGTAATTAAAAATGAAAAAAATTCGAAGTTATTCACGAGATCTAGGCTTTATTTTTCTAAAATATTCACAATCTAAGGAAATGGTAATACCTACTAACAGGAATTTGATTTAAAAACACTTAAATTTTTAACCAATTTTTAAAAAGTTTCCGAGCTAATATCTTCATTCCAAAACATGTTTTTTTATTTATTTCGACGTTATTTACTAGACCTCGTCGTTATCTTTGATTTAAGTTATAAAGCATTATTCTGCTACTTGCTTCCCGGATATTCGCATTGAAAATTATATGGAACTTGCAAATCTTAGTGCTAACTCCTCTTATAGCGAAAGTGTTTTAGTTTAGAGACAAGCGATTTAGGATATTTGAACTGTCATTCATTACGCACTTTATTTGAGATGCAAGCCAAACTTGTCAAAATGAATAATCTGAATTTCTTTATGTTGACGCATCAAACTAATTTATATAATTCTGGTTATGCAGGGTCTTCCCTTCATGGTGTTCCATAGAGCGGAGGTGATAGTAGTCACCTACACCGTAAAAAAATTTTGTTGAAAATTCCATCATTATGGTAGGCAACAGTGTGGCCAACTTTTATTGTGGTAATATCCCAAATTAACATGTACATTACAGAACTGTATTGAATACAATTCCATCGCCAATTTAATTTTACAAATGTATGGAATGTACATACATATCAGTATGCTATATTACCTACTTTTATGGAATGTAGATAAATATCAATATGTAGTATTACATACTTTTATAGAAAGTAGCATAAATATTAATATGGTATATTACATAATCAATATGTAAAATTACATATGCTGCTATGGAATTTTACATAATGTATACTTGTAATTTGATGTTCTTCTCTTTTTAGCGGAATATCAGGTCGTAAAACTGATTTGTGAGATCTATTCAAATATTTATTATGATTCATCATTTTGGTAATCAAGTGTTATTTCATTATTTCGAAAATTTCCGCTTTTGTTTTTTGCAGAAAAAGTATGAGGATATTTTAAATATATTGCCTCCGTCACGTGCCGAAATACAGATGTTGTTAAGTAAAATTATATGCGCCGTAAATCGCTTACAATTCAATGAATAAAGTCATTTATGGCAGCTCCGATGTTTTCTTTCTTTTCCAACTTACTTTTTAAAAAAGAAGGCATATTTTCCCACGGGTATCTCAAAAGTCGAAAACAATTTATTTCCGAGGGCGATTGTGGTAGGTCTTTTTCTACATATTTTGAGCAAATCACTAAAATTTCAGAACCGAACTGCACTCAACTGCCCTTAAGAACGGAATAAACAAAAATTCACAGTTTTACATCACTACTTTGTTTCTCTATCATGACTCACGATTTCACACACACAGTATTGCCAATTCCAGGCTTTTTCCACAATCTTATGTATAAAGACATAATGGAAATTGAATTCTACATAATCCTATTTAAAATTCTTAATGCAAAATTGATTTTTACATAGTGTCTGGAATATTAATAAAAATGTTTGCTATTTTACATAAATTTGAAGGAAATATTTTGTATTCACATTGATTGTAGTAAAATTCCATACAGTTGATGTGGCATACATAAAAAGGCTGTAGCATTTTACAACATTTATAATGGTAAAGTTGTGGACCATTTTTTACAGTGTAGACAAAATAAAGATGAATGGCAGCGAAAACGGGTGGGTGGGGCATATCAACCAGCCCCGTATTCATCTCCCCTCAGGAGTTATTGTGGTCTTAAACTACTTTTAGAACCTCTTTAACGAAATTTACTTATAATAAGTAACTTTTTGCAAGAATTAAAGAAAAGCAAATATTTGTGCCTATTTATTAAAATTATAAAAAAAATTCAAAAGCAATTCAGAAATATCAAAATTTAACTTTTTTTACTGAAAGCTCTTCTACTATTGGGAATATACACAATGGTACAAGCATATCAATTTCCCTTTGGTGACCTCAACAGCTCATTTATCTTGGCGTGGATTATAATTCTGCATTCTAATTTAAGATTCTGAGGAGACTAATCCTACCTCTGGCATGCACAATTTAAAACTACCGACGCCATGCAAATTCCATGCAGCAAGAAGAACTACAAGAACTACAGAGTAGTTATTTATTTGGTTTATTGCTGCACCAGCGTACCTCTACATTCTGCTGACAGGTGTTTATATAGAATCGGGCAATGGCATTTGAAAGCATGGTCGAAAAGAGATAATTTTTAGGGTTTCGTGCAGCAAAAGGAAAAAAAACGGAACCATTATTAGATCGCGCGTATGTCCATCCGTATATCGGTCACAAACGTTTTTATTAAAAACGACGGAATTTGAAATTTGGCAGAATGTTAGATCTTCATGCCGTGCACGGACATATGTATACCCTCGAGGGTCAAAATTTATTACTTATGTTTTTTTTTTAAATTGGTTTGGAACTCTCGAAAAAAAAAAACTTTTTTGTACCTACTGGGATATTGTTTGCAAGGGCTACTTTCAAGGATTCTAAAGAAAAATTCAAAAATTTTCATGAATTGTTAATAAAGATATAGCACAAAAATACAGCCTCCCGCCCCTGAACTTCTAGGTTTCTAACGCTTAAAGCACAGACAAGAAATATTCAGATATCGACGGCTGTACTAACAAAAGTGAGGAGTGCGTAGAGTTCGTAGCAACCTCAATAACTCACTGATCTCGGCTAAATATAATATATCATAGGTAAGAATTTTATTTATTCAAATTTTAATCGCCCATATTTCTTCAGAATTAGTTTGGATTATTGATGGCTGAAAACGATTCGAACAAGTTGTGTTTGGGTAAAGAATTGATATTATTTAGCTGAGATCAGAGATCAGATGATTTGAACAAATTTACACCAGTTTGATTAGATGTTTACATTTTCATTTTTTTAGTTCTATGTGAGTAAACGTTGACTTTGTTTCAGTAAGAATAGAAAGTGAGGACGAGTCTTTATTAATGTCCGCAAGCAATGTGTATTATTAAAAAAATAAATAAAACATAATCACGAAACTGATCAGAACATTCCTAAAATACGTAGGTTACTTTTCAATTTCCTGGTCTTTGAAAAACTTAGTCTCGTCGAGTATTCGAGTCGAGTCCCGAATCCGAGTAACTACCCAGTCCGAGTCGAGTCGAATCGAGTACAGAAACCCTATAATTTATTTAGAAGCGCTGCAATAACATGTGAGGCGCATGGTTATTTAACGCTGTTGTAAATTATAATCTGATTGCTTCCCCTCATCCCAAGTCCACGCCACGCCCACTGGTTATCATAACCAAATTTTTGATTACATTTAAATGCACTTAACCGGAAATAGGTACCCTAACTAGATGACTTAGTTATTTGCGTTTTTCATCGAACTTAATAACACAAATATCAATTTGATATTTTCACAATTAAAACGTGCCATCAGCATATTTCTTTTTTCTTATATTGAGATGCACATTGTTGGTTTATCGGAAGTTGTTATGTTCCCAAATGCAATATATGAATGGATGTCATTCCACGTGAAATCGAACGCATTTCAACCTGACCATCACCAATAATTTCATTATTATTTTGCTGAAAGTTAATTAGTTATATGAGATGAGATTACAACTAAGTCTTTTTTTTCTGTAATGCATGTTGCTTGAATTAAAGGACTTTGAAATCCTTAAAATTCGCCGTCTCTCAACTCTACATGTAAACATGGTAACCAGCAATGTGTCAAATTAAGCAAAACGATGCCTGTGCTTTTCACAGGAAAAGTGAAAAGAGGAAGAATAACAAAAAAGCATTTTTTTTCGCTTCACATATTGAAATTAACAATCAATATTTATCGTTTATATTGCATTACTTGTTAGTTCTATTGCAACTTGTTTACGCTTAAAAACCTATCAAATGAATTGCAATATCAAACTCCGGGTTGTCACACCAATACCTCTCTTGTTTCTGTCAGAGGCATTTAATAGCTAGCTCTTCAGAATACCCCGATATGAATTCCGGTCCGATGAACCATTCTGGAATGAAATATGAAAACCATACACTGCGATTCATCCAGCTTATTTTCAGAGCAATCTGGCGACTACATTTATGTGTAGTGTATTCAATCTCGGGTACGAATTTTGCATTCAATTTGTTTACAAACTAGTGGAGCGGAGGAAGCTACCCTCGCCACGGTTTTTAAACAGATTAAAATTATACATGCCAAGAGGTACTGCAAGCAACCTTTTTCCGGATTCAATTGGACAAAACAATTTTTTTTGTCAATAATAAAGACCGTAAAATAATCCCATGTACTCGATTTTGTTGTTGTAATTGATGCTTAGTTTAAATTACCTCCCCATAATTCTATTGGGAGTTGTAGGGAAATGCCAGGAGGTGCGCGTCACTCCATATTCGAAACTGCTGACTGGTTCATCTTGATTTGATGAAAATTAAATATTTTGTTGTGAAGTCTAATATGAGATCCAATGTAGGTTTCAGACTTCACAACAATCCAACAACTCAAGCAAGCGCCATAAATTATCGTCATTGTTTTGCTTACTCAATAACTCATTTTTTACACATTTCCGTACTGCAGTAAATTGAGTCTAGGCGATCGATTAATTAAGTAACTGGGTCAGTTAATTTGCTAATCGGAAGTGTTTGAAAGTTGTTGAAATGACAAAACAAATAATTTTTGAGGTCGATTTGACGATTGAGCAGAGTAAAAATATAAAATTAAGTAGTTGAGTTCTAGACGCAGATAAAAAAGTCTACTAGAAATTAAAACCGTTCTTCTTTTACCATCCTATTTCTGAGTTCTTAACAATTTGCATGAAATTTTAAGTGCTGAAAGATAACTGTGGCGAGTAAGGGAAGAGGATATTTTAATGATTTCATTCTGCCGGAGATGTTATGCTTACAATGTTCATTTTTTTTTCTATAGTAAAAATGGATGATTTGGTTTTCTTGGGGCCGTAATTTTTTTTTTCTTGTAAATGGTAAATATTCTCTGGAAAAATTATTTTCAGGCAGAAAAGGCAGAGTAAACTGAAGTTTGATTGCATTTAATATTGACTAATGTATGTATGTTCAATTCTGGTATAATTTAATATTGTTGTGATCTCCGAGTGGATGCTGCTATCACTAAGTATCGGCTCTAGTTGAGCAGATGTAACACACAGTAAAAGAACACTTCACTTAATCATTTTCAACTTTATTCATGTATACATATCTATCAATTATATATTTATATCTCGTGTATAATAACTATAATTTGATCTCTATCAATTATACATTTATATCTCGTGTATCATAACCATAATTTAATCTCTCGCCGAATCCAAAAAGGACTGACTTCTTCAAGCATTTTCAGCATTCTTCTGTTTTTTTATTTATTTTTTATTTGATGAACCAGGGTCACCCTGTGACTAGCCGGAAGTCACCTGCATATTCCGCAGTAACACGCTTTCACAACAAACCCAATAATTCTGAGTTTGTTATGAAATGCGATACACTGCAACTTTTAACAGTGCCACCGTCTGGGCAAGGACCTGTTTGCATTTATTGTGTAAGATCTTGCTTTTCGCCACACAACAATGACCTAGTCAAGAAGCGATGTCAACCAATTCTTGTTTCACACAGATTAATTGATTTATTTATTTTGACAACAAGAATTGATTGATCTTCTATTCACAACAATATAAATGTTGTTATGCTATAATAGCCTTCTACGCATCCTATTACATAGAATTCCAAATCCGAAAGTTTTTCGGAAGCGATTATATCTTGGCTGTGTGCAGCTCTCTGATAATTGAACTTCCTTTTGGTTAGATTTCACTTTTGACGATGAATATTTGCTTTATGCTACCTTTTTCTATCTGATGAAATAGTTATTTTCTTCCATAGGTCAATTCTATAAAAAAAATAACATAAAATAATAGCATAATTATGGAATTAAGTTTACTTCCGGGGCCCATGGATGAGTTTAATTTTACCATCCTGAAACACAATTTCAAAAGGTGGAAAACATTTTTTTCTCAACACATTAAGACCCAATAATACTGATTTGGTGAACGAATTTTCATGATTAAGTTATACATCTACAGATTCTATTCTACTAATTCTAATATTAATTCACATTATTCATTGCCCTTACAATTTAAGGGTCTTAATGGGTCGTTTTCCCCCAATAAGCGTTCCAAAGCAATTCAAAATATTTTCATTTCGTAACGAGGAAGATTTTGAATATACCTCCAGTGTAAGCACATTGACTACCTGTGTCCGGAATCTTAATATCCCTAATCACTTTGGTCTTCATCATTTTGAGAAACAAATTGTACGACTATCAATCCTTCCACACACACATACTCTTCTTTTAAAGCCCTCCTCTGAATTGTATAAGTTTATCGGGTGCGCTGGTAATATTTCAGTACAATAATCGCAATATCAATATCAAATGATTTCTGATAATTTCTGCAATTCAAATGCAGAAAATAATATGTTTCTCTTCTCTCAGGGATATATTAAGTGTGCTTCCTCAACTTTTTTGTCATTAATAGTTTTGGGAAAAATTAGATACGATTCGCCAGCGATTTCGAATCGAAAAAGTAGATCCACAGATAGGAGATATTTTCTATCTATGATAGAACCTTGCACAAACAAATGACCTTCTCTCAACAATCTAAGCCGAAATTTGTTCAGCGTCTAGAAATTATCAATAATTAGTACGTTCGCCAATTAACAACATTAAACTAGCAGTTGATGAAAGGTTGCAATAGTCGATAAGACATCTTGATTCTGGTGAACAATATGGTGATGCACCAGCTCAGAAATTTCAGTTGTCTTCCAGATGAAAAACGGAATGATCTCAGCTACAGTCTAGTGTAGAGGTTACCGATATAAGCTTTGTCGAGAAAGTTGAGATGACGCTACAGCGGATGTGTTGGTATTAATCATTTTGGAATTAGAGAGATATGAAGTTGGAAGTCAATCAGGTTACCAGATATATGTGTGTAATGTGCGTGACAAAAATGAAGGATAAATACATATGGAGGATATTTTAGTTTTAAGTGTAACTAATCGTTTATGGTCCTTCTAGCCACAACTAAGAATAATTATAGCATGCGTCCGTACACCCGTACACCGTAGGCTACCCCTACCTAACCTACATATATAAGATGAAATAATTTTTGTTCCAAGAATGAAGACTGTTCGAATTTACTTTGTTGTAGCTTAAGAAATTTTTAACTAAAGTTGCTGGGGGTCTTATTATCCCCTGGGGGTTAAAAAATGCCCATCTTCACTTTTTATTACAAATTATTAAAAATAATCGATTTTGTCGATTTCCTTAGTTTTAGCAAGTTTAAAAAGCAATCATTGCGCTGATTAAATTTTGAAAATGTGTATTTTTGCTTTTGGCCATATTATACTGTGGTATTTAATAAATGCCCCTGGAAAATTTTTTATGAAACTGAACTATTTTTTTTAATACACACTTCTGTTATAGTTTTTCTATATTTTTAGTTATGCAAATAAATAAACTTCACAGAAAACCCGTTATTGTAGTTATATATCACCAAATATTTGATTTATTTTCAAATTAGATGGGTCTTGTTTGTCGCACATACCTTAATAGTGAATTTGCCGCAAAAATTATCCATCATCCATCACATATTTTCTTGCTACTTGCGACTAACTACCAATAAAATTTCATACTTCCATTGCTAGATTTTTCGTTGTGCGCCATTAAAAAAAGAGCTACAAAAGTTTATATATTCCTCGTCATAAATACAAAATGAAATTCCCAACTGTCAGAGCGCATTTCCAGAATCTAATTCATCATCCCGACGGAATCCTGTAAGCTTTGCTTCTGACTTATCATCTGTCGAGTTGTGACTTAACATGAGTGGTGTATATACTACATTCGCAAGTATGTCAGGCAAGATTTACAAAGAGTTTACGGAGAAATCTGTTTTAGTTTTAAGGAATGCGAAAGATTCTTTCCCTTTGTGTTGGGGTTATTTTTTCCACGTTCATGTCAGAAGTATTTTCTCTCTTGATATTGCGACAGTTTTGAATGGCTGGCACTATTTATGGAATTTTTTGGGTTATTCAGATGGTACACGTTCTTTGGCTGGACGTACATAGGTGCTACTGAGAAAGATAGTAAATCTTTTCACATTTACACCGTTATAGTAAATGTTAATAATTGTGGCGCTGTTCCATTAGCTTGTAAGAATTTGACTCTTTTTTGTTATATTTAAGCAAAATATATTCGGGAAATGTCTTGTTTTAATAAACAAATTTACGTATAATAGGA
>OZ005740.1:59230550-59283329 GCA_963930735.1 Dioctria linearis
CAAACTGAGGTTACTACATTTCTCAAACCTTAGATCGGCTCTAACTCGCTGGGGCTCCGTCCGTTAGAAAAACGGGTTCCACTGTTCACACCCGCTTATTATTAACTACAATTCGCAGAAGATTTTTTTTTTGTGCATTTAGGGTGTACTTAGGAGCCCCGGCGGGGGAATGCATCTAATACCACATGTTGTACATCAAATTAAAGGTCCTGCAGAGTACTATCGGATGATATACTTTTTTCCCGATTCAGAAAACCTTTTCGGGACGATTTTGCTGCCGGAAAGCACATTTTCATGCCCTTGGGCCACATTCACCCCATGTACTACATTTTTGCAGTTCTTTCTTCCATAATCATTAGTGCTCTGTTGTAAATATTTTTGTCATGGGAAGTCATTTTCAGCGACGTACCAATTCCTAACAATCACTAAAAGTAGAAAAATCTACTTTTTAACCCAAGAAAGTCGCTCAAGCTTCAGTCGATCACTAAAGGTTTCCCCTGCTTAATTGAAATAAATATTGTTAATAAAATATGGTCAGGGTATCATAATGCATCATTTAAGAGGAGTCAGTACTCAGAAAAAGTTTCAATTTAGATACCAGCGAGCCTGTAGGCAATAAAGTTTACTATACGTAGGTTTATGTCCTAAAAGTGAGAAAATTCATATAAAATTAGCTGCACCACAGATCGATCACATTAGAGACATCATGAAAAGTGAAACTCTGCAGTTCAAAGAAATTAAAAATGTTTAACTAGAATTAACTCCCCCTACATGTATTTTCACATAATTGTTAACATACCCATTTTTCTTTGTATTCCAACAACTTTCAGTGAAATACTACAATTTCTCGTCGGTGAAATACCGGAGGAGAAAACGCAAGTACTATTAGAGCCAAATAATGAAAAAAGCGCAACTACAAATGAAACAACTGGACGTTATTGACTAGATCTAGGAGTTATCTTTTTAAAATAGTTACAATCTAAAGAAATGAGAATACCTACTAAAAGTAATTTGATTTAAAAAACTTCAATGTTTATCATTTATTACAAGTTTCTCAAGCTAAAATCTCCATTAATATTTGCCGACGTTCTTCTTTACCTGTAATTTAAGATATAAATCATTAAAAATAGTTTGCCAGAAATTTACATTGAAAAATGTAGGAAACTTACAAATCTTAGTACTGACTCCTCTTGAGATATCTGTCATGTCTGGAGGTATCGGGCCTAAAGCTGTATGTAAAGTGGGCGTTCCCCCTTAGTACTAAGAAATTTATAGTTCAATGGTTTACAAATATTTAAATACAATTAACTTCATTAATAAAATTCATAAACACAAAATCGAATTGATTGGATTTATAAAATTTAAATTTTTTTAATCGAAATTTTTTAAAACTTTGGGATGTATTTGGGCCCGAATATCACCAAGTAAGCACCTGGCAAAATTAATTGAAATTGGCCCAACATATTCCCCTTTCTAAGAGTATCCATGGTACTTCCAAGAAAACAGTTATTTCTGAAGTTGTTACCATTCAGCTCCAAAACCCTTACTCATTTCACTTCGATACTTCTAAAATTTTAAAAGAAATGTTATAGTCCAGATATTGCCTCCCATGCTGAAAAAAGTATCAGACAACAGCTGAGCCAACACATTCCAAAATAAGTGGATAGGACGGGGTGGCCCAGCATATTCAGTCTGCTAAAATCACCAGATCTAACCCCTCTAAAAGTTTTATTTCTGGGGTTATATGAAAAGCCCCGTTCATTGCGGAAAAATATATATAGACTTACTAAAAGATTCCATCTTCAGATATTCAGGATATGAATTGTAATAACTGGAGAAAAGTTTGTCTTCGGGTTTGTTGAATTTTAATTTTGGAACAAAGAGTAGCAGCTGATTAAAAAACTCCAACAATATATAAATTTTCTCTGCTTGGCTAAGAACTTATAAGGGTAATACATAAAAATTTAAGAAAATTATTTTTCCTCCTCTTCAACTTTAAGACCGTTTACATTTACCTGCCCAATGTTATGCTAGTTTTTTCACTTGTCTCTACGTCTTCTATTACCAATGTTGTGACTGATTTGAGCGACTGCCCCTCAACGTAACTTCCACAACACTGGAGATTGTTCTTTTGCACTATCAAAAACCACTCTGAGTCAGTGCCAATCCGCTCGAATGATCGAATTTATCAGAACAATACTTAATTCGCTTCACGTTTTAATTTTTATTTAACACTTATAAATTTACATTGATTCCCGTTTAACTAGTAGCAAAATCTTTACAAGTAACGTGACACTTGTCACCGCAGGCCTAATGGTCCGAACAAAACTCACTTCTACTACTCGCCAACCTCTGCCTCGTCGCTTCTTTTCTTCTTTTTTTATTTTTTGTTCTACTTAAAACAATGAATTAATGTACTACCCGGGCCATTGAGTAATATTTTTTACTCACTGACCACAAGGTGTACAATTTCAAAACCAGTGCCGCTTAAATTCGTGGTCACTGTGATTACATATATTATACCTTAGTTCCGCAAATGCATTGCGATTACACTCATAGCTACACAATTCATAGCGGCGCTTAATGGGTCATTCATGAAATTGTGCAGCTGATGAGTGTCATCACATTGCATTGCGTTTGATCTACAAATATTGTTTTCACTACACCAATTACAAGATTCATATCATAATACGAAACACCATGTATAACGTAAAGTTTGTCTATCTTTAGAGAGCTGAAAATTTGTACACGGACTTTAAAAAAAAAGTCAAAATTAAAGTTCGAAAGTGAGAGAAATCGGGCAATTCCTTCGTGGTGTTGCCATAAAACAATTTCGTTTTCCATTATAATATTTGAACACTGCCTCAGAATGCGACGATATAGAGAGCTGAAATTTTGTACATGATTTTTCATAGTAATAGCAAATAAAATATCAAAAATGGACTAAATCGGTTAACCCCTTCTTGGTGTTACCATATAACAATTTACGTTTTTTACGTATACTATGAAAACGATCGGTCGTAGACATTTTTATTGTACCGAAAGTTCATTAGAATACGACATCTTATAAAAATTGGTTATACTCCTTTTTTCTGTCCGAAGAACCGATCTAGAAGTATATGAAGTATATCCGAAAGCCCCACTTGAAAAATCAAACTTGCACAAATGGGTGACCATTACGAAATTTCACACGGGCATTCATCTAGGGTATCATAAGATTCGCTCAACCAAATTCTAGCTTTTTTACTTGTTTATAATGTAACTTATCAGTTCCTAAAATTATCATCTCTGGGAGGCAATTAGGCAGGCACAGACATTAAGAATTTCTTTCTAGAAAAGACATGAGAGAACTTTCCGGTTAATGTTGTATCTCATAAAATGGTGAACGTATATAAGCAAACTCTCCCTTGAAGATTTTACAGCAACCTAATGAAAGGGTAAGGTTATTTTACTGTAGTTTTATTTACAGTAACATTATGGTATACGTACTGCTTACATAAATGAATGTCACAAACAAATAGAAATGACATAATTTGTACATTTACAGAATATCAAACAAACATTTTTGGTTTTACTGCTAAATTTATTAACGTAAATGTGTATGTGATAAAAAGAATTTTAATTTTAATTTGGGTAGTTTATATAGTGGATTTTATAAAGTAAATAATTTTAGCAAAAGCAATGTTTTTAAACATCCTATCCTTCTCAAATAAGACATGCCATGCGAAAATCGATAACTACAGTTTTTCTTCGTTAAAATCACCACGATTCCTATCAGATAAGGATTCAACAATGCATGCAACATATAAAGTCTGAATTCTTATTAAAATGTGATATTTTCTAACAACGATGCTGATTACATTAGATTTTGCACATATTTTCTTGTCTCCTCGTAATTAATGTTTACCATCACGTAAATACACCAAAGACTAGTTGTTGTTAATAGACTTGAATTTATTCTGTAAATCGTATAATAAATATTTGTCCAGATTACGTGAATAGAGACAAAATCAAAGGCGCCGTGTCAATTAGTTAACAAAAGCTCTTCTATAGCACAGAAATAAGGGAAGAGATGTTCTGTCATTTAATTAATAGGAGAAATTAAATGCTATTGTGCTTTATTCGAGTGTAACTCTTTAAAAAAAAGTAATTAATTTTTTAACCGAAATGGGATATCTAGTTCAAGTAAAAAATGCCTTTATTTGTATTTGTGAAGTAAGTGTACAAATGGATCACATGAATCAAAACTTTCTCTTTTCAGTACGTCGAATGAAATATAAATGATGACACAAGGCAACTTCTGCTGAAAGTATGGACAAAAATTGACTTTACATACAAGATTTCATGTACAGTTTCATTCAAACAAACGCAATTATGGATATTTTATATATTTTTTTTTAGGATGTATAAATATGGTCTTTGGTTTTTATTTCCATTAATGACTGATTGCTACAGTGTATGTATTGCAATAATTCTAAAATAATAATAATAGGTATGGATAAAGTTCTGACTTAGGTTTAAGATAAATTAAAATCTATGCATTTGGAATAAGCAACATCAATATAAAGACAGCATATTGTGTTGTATTGATTCATGCATACCGTAACTGGCGCTATGATGGACAATTTGGCAGAAATTTTGAAATCCTTGGAGAGATAGGAGGAGCTGAAAGGCTTAAGAGCATTTAGTGAACATTAGTCTTGTGCACAATCGAAGAAGATTGAAAGCGCTTGTCGCTATAGCTGATAGTGAATATTTATTTATTTATCGTCCCTTTGGTTTTTCACAAGTATTCTCGATATCAAGCTTCTTTCGTAAAACAACAAAATTTTTTATCAATTTTGAAACCCGTGACTGAGCTTCTCTGTTTTTTTTCAAAATTCAAAATAAAATTTTTATTTTTCCCTGACGGGTATCGAACCCACACTTGTTACAATCGGTCAAAGTCGGAGAATAGAAGATTTTTTTAATTATATTTTCGTCAGGGAAAAATTTAATTAAATTTAATTTACAAATTTATTTGTACGCTTTCTTCGTTACTGGTTAATGCCAAGCTGAAAGCAAAACGTGACTTAGTAGGCTAATTACAAATTAGAAATGCATGAGAAAAATTATCTGTCTCTTAGCTTAGTGGTAAGAGCAGTCGCCCGGTAAGCGGAAGGTCCGCGGTTTCAAACCCCGGACGAGGCGGTCGTTTTTGAGGTCAGCCCCGTCCCCTTTAACTTGTCCACGAATTTGTCTGTCTGTATATTTAATTATATATTTCTTTTTTGCTATTTTCGACACTCTCGTAGACCCAATTTTTCGTCATCACAGGAGCTGAAATTTGGCACACAGGTTCATGTCGCGGGACAATTATTTGAACCGGAAATTTCAATTGAAAACCCGGAAAATCGGGAAAATTCATTTGAAAATTTGGTACAAATTTGATTAGTGATAATCCGTTTCAGAACAAAATGCCGATTTTTCCGGGATTTTCCGAATTTTCCGGAAAATTTTTCCGGTAAAAAAGTTTTCTAAATTATTCAGGATCAAGTTCCCTATCAACTGGCATCATTACTTTCTCTCCGACAATGGTGAAAAACTTGCAGAAAAAATCGAGAAAATTCATGCAAAACGCTTTTCCGGAGTTTTTCCAACCAGGGGAGCGTTTGAGCGTTTTACAACCTAAGACAAAGTTGTAGAGCGAAATGAGTCGCATTAAGTTGCTTTTGTGGAAAAACTCCGACAATAGCGGGAAAATCATCGGAAAAATTTTCATCGATATGATTAGTGATGAATCTGTTTCAGTAAAAATGCAGAATTTTCCAAATTTTCTGAAAAATTATCCGAAAATTTCCGGAATTTTCCGACTTTTTCCGGAAAATTTTTGGACACAAAATTTTATAAGCTATGCGAAATAATTTTTTTGAAAAACTGTTAAATCAGTGTCTTTTCAGCCGTCATAAAATTCTTTTAAAAATATCTCCATGCAGCACGTAATAACAATTTAGTTAACGTGAAAAAGGCAGAAAATAAAATAAGTAAAAAACGAGTTTTCAAACAAAACTGAGGCCAAGCCGCATGAAAAAGTAGAGAATAAACTTTTCTTCACACACAGAGGTGGACTCTGATTTTATTCGCTGACAATCACCGATATATTTCAGTATGATCAATCAGAGGTTATAAGTGATTTGCTTAATGAAGAGAAAGAATATTCAAGAGAAATGTCCCAATCAAAAAATCTGAGTCCCACCTCTAGGTGAGAAGAAAAGTTTATTTTCTACTTTTTCATGAGGCTTGGCCTCAGTTTTGTTTGAAAACTCGTCTTTTTACTTATTTTATTTCTCTTGTATTTATGATTTAATTTAGAATCATTAAAAATAAAAGTTCTTAAAAAAAATTCTTCTATTCTCCATAAAAATAAAAACTTTAGCCTACCTAGCTAAACTCCCTTGGGTGTCGTCAGCAAGGCATCTCAAGGTATTTAAAACGGAATTTATTTACAGCAAATACAACGGTACTTGTGATCTATCGAATGTACAATTCGGAACAAAAGCGTCGCGACAAGTTGACAGAATTTGAGAAGAATTGATAATCCTCAGCTGAAGATCTAAAGCGAAAACGATTCTGGAAAGGTGACTAAGCCTCTTTGAGTATGGGGAAGAGTAATGCGAATAAGAAAGTTTACGATGAGTTGAACTAAGGAATCATTACTGAGAGATTTTAAGACTATTCAATACTTCAAAAAGGAACAGCAAACTGGAATTCCAAAATAGAATACGTACCTAAAAAAAAACATTTATTTTATCGTTTGAAAGATCTACTTTCAATGATTCAAAAAAAAAATTTAATTTTTGCTGAATTGATAATGAAGTTATATCTTAAAATGTGGGAGAAAGTACACCCCTCCCCTCCACACCCTGCGATCTTTAAGGTTTCTAAAGCTACACTTTTGATATTTTAAGTTATCAGTGTTAGTAAGCATTGAGCCATAGATGGCAGGAAAACTACGTCAGACTCATACATATTTGCTGGAAAAAAAGTGTTTGTGTTAACTTATAAGTCAACGCTTACTAATGACAAACAAACCGGGTTATTATTTATTAAATAGCACTTGTTACAATTAATACAACAAAGAATTAATTAATTGCGTAATTCATTTGAATGATAGTGAAATACTTTATTGATGAAACAATTTTGTCTGAATTAAGAAGCTGTTTGAAGTTTTGAATACGAAAATCTACACCATAAAGCCCAAACATAAGCTAACCAAACTAACTAAAACCACTTATTAATTGACCAATTACGTACGAAACGAAATAGGAGCATTGCAGTAACTTGAGGATAATACTCAACTATCTTCAACTGTCTTCTATTCAAAAGGGATAACGAATAGTAGAAAAAAAACAACGGCGTGTAAGCTTCTTCTCTTACACTTTCAAAGTAATGCCTCATTTTCATCGTTAAGTTAATTCATTTGACTAATTTTTCCTGTTAATTTTGTCGTTCTAAATACTAATTTGGATTTCTATGAAAAAAAAAAGGTGGCAGAATAGCTCCTTTCATATCCCCTCTTAGAAACAATTCTGTCATCGTCATTGCGCATTGTTCTCCTTCTGCAAGAAGCGAAAATTTCAGTTTACAGAGAAACGTGAGCTGAATAGATACAGTCGACTGCAAAAGAGAAGTTTCACAGAATTCGTGACTTTCTTTTTCGATTTTCGTCGAATAACTCAATAACAAAGTTTCTATCCTATCCAAAGAATTAAACTATTCAAGGACTTAAAGAGTTGTTGTTACTTAAGAAAAGAACTGATAAACGAATCTGCCGACTTTAATGAAAATATATATATAGAATACATTCGCATAATACTATCACATTAATAGCCTTGTACCTTAAGTAAAAGGTTGTGGTTAGACTTAGAGGCACCTGTGCACATAAACGATCGTTGTGTAATAAAAACATAAACTTAGTTAGGTGTAAACTTCGATATGGAATCGCCTCATTGTTAGTACCTCTCAAACTATGTATAAACAATCAAAGAAGGATATTCTACAGCTGATATTTATTTTCCCTGACCACCGCTAACAATCTGAATAGTAATCTATGCGAACGTCTCATTGAAATCAGATTTGTTTACATGTTAATCAAGTTTTTGTTACTGTGCATTCTCCCGGACCCTATGTCATATGGATATGACTGACATAGAGGAGATCAGATTGAGCAGATTTTATGCAATTGCTTTTAGTGGAAAGCTCTTTTACATAACTAGATATATATCATGACAAGCACAAGTAAATTTATGGAATTGCATAAACTGTAGTTCCAAACATATAGGTATTACGCAAGTAGGTATACCTACGTAAGTCAGCCTTCTCCCTACCTTGACTATTAAAAAAGAAGGAGTTTTCATTTGCTTAAAATGCTCCAACATCGCGGGTCGTTGTTTTTCTGTCGTTCATATATTTGATTTGTAGTTGGGTTGTGTTTGCACAACATAAACGTGTGATTTTCTTGCATTTCGTTATTTCGAAATAGTTTCTTATTTACTTGGAATTCATGAATACGAAATGAAATCAAGTGAGCTCTCACAGACAAAGAACTTTTTGATGGATAGAATTAAATTCTAGTTAAATTATTGTGTTTTGCCAAAAGGAAGGCCGTTGCTCTTTAATGTAAACAGGGCCAATGCATTTCGATCATCCATAAAAGATAACAGTTATAGTAAGACCAATAGGGTTTACCCTCAAAAATATTTCCCTACCTATCAACCCTAAAGCCAATTAATGTGTCCCAAAAACATGGAAATATCTAACAATTTAGTCTTGTGGGAGGACTATATTGCATTTTTGCACTCTGCTACTTTGCACTTTTCGAATTTGCAACTTTACTACTTGCAACTTTTCAGTTTTGTAATTGTAATTTTTGCGCTTTACAACTTTGTCACTTACAATTTTGCCACTTCTGCATTTTGCACCTTTGCACCTTTGCAGCTGAGACAACTTACAACTAGATGTGCAAAGCTTCATATAAACCCGGAACACTTTTTGAAAGCTCTTTAACTTTTTATTCAACCAAAGAAAGCTATCATTCCGAAGAATTTATTTGGCATAATACAGCAGGAGAGAGAGAAAATGTGTAGAGCTTTCTATTAGAGGTCCATTAGATCGCTTTAGTTGGACCGAGTTTTTGTGAGGTTTTGCACATCTAGATGTATGTTGTCTCAGTTTGCAATTGCTACTGAGCAAGTTTGCAGCTTCGCACTTAATAGTTGTTCTATGGGATTTCTGTAAAACTTTCTTCAGGCTCGTGGCCAGATGAAATGTGCAACGAATAAGTAGTTTGTGGCCTAGCTCCATTGTGCACTATTTTTGATCTAAGCTAAAGTATCGTCATCTGTTGCCAAATTTTTGGAGCTGCACGTCTTAGCTAAGATCCAACCACAGACTATATATAAGTCTGTGGTCCATCCATTTGTTGCGGAGAGCTTTTGGTGATTCTTTTAGCGACCCCCACAATATAAAGAAAATTCTTGCAAGTCTGCTCAGTTGTGTTTATTACAAGGGAAGATCAGGAAAAAGTGATATGTTAAGCGAAATGCAGTTTCGTAACTGCTAATAAAAGTCCATATATTTTCTCACTTATCGAAATTCAATTTATAATTTCTAATAAGGCATTGTACAATTAAGATATAATCCTTGTTACTTGTACAAGTTAAAATATAACATAAGCAAGAAAATAAAAATATATATGTATATAGGTATATGTATAAAAAGGAAAAAAAAGAGAAGGAAACATTAAAAAAAAGAATAATAGAATAAAATAAGTAAGATACAAGAAATAAACCCTTGAATTTACTGCTAAAAGCTTGTGATGATTCGTTCTTCGATGATCTGATTGTCTGGTATGATGTTCTGGCGAGATCACTCAGCCAACGTTGATCAAGATTGGGCATCTAAGACTGCCTAATGGTAATTAACTTACAGGCGAGATAGCTCAGACCGATGTTAATATATGCATGGCGTCAAAGACAGCCTTAGTATTGTGAACACAGGCGAGATAAACTCAACCGATATTCGTGTTTAATATATGGCGTCAAAAATATTCGTGTTTAATATATGGCGTCAAAAAACAGCAGCCTAAGTGATCTGAATGAAGCGGGATAAGGAAATGCTGCCGATAAATGAAAACTCCTTCTTTTCAAACGTAACAAGTAACTATGATAATCTTTATTGTTCAAACATCATATTTATATCATTGATTACATTAATTACTATCCCTACTTAATGCACAAATCAAAGAATTTTCATATCATTAAAATATTCATGCACAAGTTATTGACCTAAAGTCTTGCCAACAATTTGTTGACATGCATTCCAGACATTCCAAACATGCGAGTTCACCATGAACTTGGTGTAGAATGTCGCGTCAGCAAATTGACGTCTGCCGCAGTCAGGTGTGTGTTAACCAGTGTTATGTTCACATAATTTCTTATTCCCGTAAAGAAATTATGTGGATGATATTGCGGCAACGAAACTACCGATGCGACATGATACACTCATTCATTCATTTTAGCGCGGATTGCTATTAGTTTAAAGAACTGGCATGTTTGTATGCTTTTTGTCTTTTTTAATATTTCTAGATGATTGATGCATTACAAACTAAATCAAAAACAAAATTAATCAGTACTTAACTTAACTTTGCTACATCTGCTGTAAAGCAACCTCAAAATATTTGGCTCCTAACTATTCAAGTACTACTGCTTGACCACATAATTTCAAAAATTCCTTCCTTGGTGCTGGAGAAAGATCTCGACAGAACCGATAACTTAATACTGGGCGGCAAGGAATTGTAAACTTTGATGCCATGACTGAAAAACAGGCGTTTAGAAATTAAGTATTCAGATCTGGGCAGAAAGCATTTAACTGTTTTAGAAGATCTCGCGAATTGAAGAATGCTGTATAGGTAGATTGGATTGCGGTATTTGATAATTTTAAAATTCAAGAATGTTAAAAGATCACTCGCCAGAAGGGATATAGCATAAGCCGATACGTGATCGTAACTTCTGAGGTGATACATATATCTAATGGTGGAGTTAAACGCGATCTGCAATTTGGTAAAATTAAGATAATCAAGTTTTCCAAATACCTTGCAACCGTACATTATGACAGGAATAAGCAGCGAACCATTGTCAAACGTCCATAGATATATTGAATTTAGGTCTTTATTGATACAACTAATTCCATCTTCGACAAGTCCTAAGGGTCACGATAAGAAAAGTTGAGCATCATCAGCATAGAAATGCATTTGACTGTGAGTAAGACAGTTAAACAAATCAGTAATAAACATGGAAAAAAGCGGGCCAAGAACCGAGCCTTGCGCAACACCGGAGTTAATTCTAAGAAAAGTAGAGTTATTACCATTTGAAAACAGTGTTTGATAACGCCCTATTCGATATCTAAAAATCACCTTCGGTGAGCTTAAAGAAAAATTAAATTTGTAATGAGTTTGCTATACAGAATTACGTGATCTACAGTATCAAATGCTTTGGAGAAGTCAAGCAGCACTAGTAGAATTAATTTATCCAAATCTATTTCATCTCTAATTACATTGACTACCATCACAAGGGTAGTATTACAACTATGTCGAGGACGAAAACCAGATTGGGAATCATAAAGGAGACTATTGATGAAATAATGAGAAATTTGCAAGAACATTAATTTTTCAAAAAACCTTCGATAAGAACGGTAAGATGCTGATATGACAGAATTCGCAGCAATTACGCCGAGACTTTTTAGGTAATGGAATCACTTTAGAGAACTTCCGGCTATACGGGAAGGTTGAGATGGTAGAACAGGTGTTAAAAATGTGAGTAAGTGGCAAAACTATTAATGGCGCTACAATTTTAGCAAGCCCCATGAGCAGTTTCTTTAGTCTATTTTTCCATAAAATGAATTATGGAAATCCTTTTATACATTTTTCTTTTCTTATTTATCGTGACATTTAATATTTTTCGTGAATAAAATCTTAGGCCATAGTCCATCGGTTATGTTAGGTTAGAGTGGCGGCCATCGCGCAAGCCCCTGCGGTCTGCATCATTTAGGCATTTCATGATCCATTGTGATACAACCTTATTGGGACCCTACTTGGGAAAGATATGGGGTACGCTGCAATCAGACACAACAGGAACCATACCAGGTCTCCCGACTCCTTGTCCAATAGCTCCTCCAATTCTGCAGAGCGCATTCTTTCTATGCTTGGCATTGTTACTGCATTCACACAGCAGGTTCTGAACGCTCTTAACCTCTTCCTTATCCATACAGCTTGCGCAGAAATCATTGTGGGAGCTTGCATGCCGCTTTGCAAGTTTACCAAAGTTCAGTGCCACGTAAAAACTGCGATAATGTTACACACGTCATTACAGCTCCTCCTCAGCAGAGATTCAGTCCGCCTAGGACAAATTCCGTGCCACAAATGGCTTGAAATTGCGCATGTGGTCAATTCTTCCCACCTGCCAGCTTACATTCTTGTACGTCTAGAATCCTCTTCTGTGTTTCTAAGGGCCGATTTATGGAGCGGTGACCTTTCTGACCAGAGCATCAGCTGTATTCCTTTCTTGGTATATGTTACTGCCACCAGGCACCCAGCAGAGAATAACCGTGTTGCTAGCACCCAGGCTCTTGAGGTTATAGCGACGTAATTGCACAAGGCTGTGATCTAACGGTGTTCGATTTCAGGGCCTTGATTGCAGCTTGGCTGTCAATACAAATCCTGATAACTCGATGACTGGATACAACATAAGTTGCGCTTGCTCCCAGCAGTTTTGCTTCTTTGCTAATAGTCAGAACAACCGTCCGGAATATACTATAGTAGTCCAGTAGGTGGTACGATTCCTGCATTTGTAGGAATTTTGAGTAAACCCCGGCTCATACTCCCACATCCATTTTCAAACCGTCTGTTACACTAGGAATGCGAGTTGAAAAGGCTTTGTCAAGGTCTAATTTAGTTACAATATAATCCGTCGTTCCCCGTATACAGTGCGCAGGACAGAGCTTCAGAATTCTGCTGTGAGCAAGGTCTGTTGTTTATCCAGCAGTCTGACTCTCTTAGGCTTAGTGCACTTTTTGCAGCTATACATTTCTCTTGAAAGTCAAGGGGCAGAAGCCGGAGTATTATCTCCATTGCTGCCGTTGATGCTGTATGAAGAGCACCTGTAATATAATACCTAGGCAAGCAGCTCTGTGTGTCATAGTCAACGTTATTGGGAAAGATTTTGTTCAAAAATTTTCGAGCACTTTTTGGAAGCTCAATGATTAGAGGAATTTAATCTCACAATCCGTTCGCATCGAATAGGTTGTTTCGTGTATCTTAATGAGTTGTTGTTTTGCTATGGCCTATCTAATAAATTTATGAGATACAGTTTTCTACACATCAGAGCTCGAGCTCATCCTCATTGAGTTTGTTCCCATAAAATATATTCAATATGATGTAAAGAATTCACAGTCTTTTTGGTTTAATGCTTTTCTCCGCGTTTAAAGAGTGAACACTTTTTGAATGCGCGGAATAACAAGAATAATAAAACTGTAAATTTTTTCCATGAAAACTTATATGTTTTTAAAGATTTTGTAAAAACACTGTCTCTATTGGTATTAGACTTATGAATTAATTTCGACAAATACTTTAAATTATCTTGTCTAGGGAGTTTTCTGAGAAAGGTAAATAAAAAGATATGTAAAGTTTCTTCTGTAAATCGTTTTTATAAAAAACATGTTCATTATAAATTTAGTCAAACTACACGAGTACGTTCCTTAAATATTCAATTGGAAGCACTTTACTTTTTACATTTCACTTAAACATAATTTGACGATCATATGATATTCAGAGAACATTTGAATCACCTGATTTCAATTCCATTCAAAATTAATTAGTTTACCATTTAAGGACTTTAATTCTATTCTCACCGGTGCCTTCTGAACCAAGACCAGTGTTCGATAAGACATTTATACTGCCTTTTGTATAGATAATGTACCCGTTTGCTTTGGAGCTTCTAAGCTTTGAATTCCTGTTTAAGAAACGTCAATAGAATTTCGATTTGGAAAGTTAAAGATTTTTCATTGCTTAAGTGAATATATACAAATTAACTGAAAAGAAATGTAAAAACACATATGGCAATACCTATTAATTTACAGCTGGTATACGTTCTGAATGGTATGCTCTCGTAAGACTATTTATATTCGTCTCGTTTTACTGTAATTTATAAAATTTTCCAAAAGTATCTATGTTCTGTTAAATTATTAATATTTTTGTATAATAAATTTTATTTTTTCAAATGTTTGTTTATTTCTGTATGTAAATTGCGCCACTTCTGCGTATGTATAATTTGAATAGTATTAGGCATAAGGAACTATAATGTAAAATAATGTTAGTTAGTAAGTCTAAAATTCAGAAGCCCAGAGTCACTCTGACTTCAATTCTTCTAACTATCATATACATGTATTATGAGATTATAAGGTCACCGCTTTTGTAAACTGGCACTCAACCTGCTCCCAAAACTACAGGGTTAGCATCTACCACTAATTTAATTTAAGTTATGGGATCATAATGTGTGAAACACATGTAAGATGCTAGCAATTTCTTGACCCTTTAAATACCGTCTGCTGTTTTTTATTCCTGTTATATGTTAACTTTCAACCAGGTCGTTTTAGCAGAAAAATTTCCACGACAAATTTTTGCCTTCAGCAAAATTTGCCATTTCAACAATTTAATTAAAAAATAAATCAAAACAAGCAAATCGTACCTTCAGTACGATTTGCCGCGAAAAATTCAATGTGTATGTACATACGTACATACATATCACGATAGAAACTTTCGTAATAAGAAACGCGCGCCGCACAAATGCAGTGTATGTATATGCGCGTCGCGATTTCAAACGTCGGGACGGTGGCTGAAGTTTTAAAAAGTGTAAGATTACATTTTTGAATAATAATATATTATTATAATAATTCTGGACATGTTTGAACAAGTCCAGAATTAAAAAGCAAAATTTTCTCAGGATAAGAAAATGCAATTGAGCATTTTCGATCCTGAACAACGGCTCTTGATCACGATGAATGTGATCAAGAGTTGAGTTGAGTTTTTAGTTTTTTGGAAGACGGTCACTTCGTGTGGTGCAGCTTAAATAACATTCGGAAAAAAGTTTTGGATAGAAGGCGAATTTTTCGAGCGGTTCGGTTAACAAAAAGATACCCAAGAGATAATAGTTCCCGATCTAGTTTTTAAAGAGTGATATTGTTTTTGAGTAGAATTAGTAAGTTTTATGTGGTTGAATAACACCCAAGAACAATAGTCCTAGTCTTTAAAGAGTGAAATTGTTTTTGAATATATTTAATAAGTTTTTGTGATGCGAATAAATACCCGAGAGAGAATAGCTCTACACAGTAAAAAATTATTACACCACTTAAGTGGCAACTTTTTGTGCCACTTAGTTGATGGAAAAAACCATACCGCGAGGTAATCTAAGTTTCAATATTTTAAAGGTAATGATTTTCCACTTAATAAGGGTTAAGTCACATTCCCTTCTTTAAGGTGAATTTTGATTATGCTAAATTAGGGGACGAATGCCTTTAAAGGAGAAAAATGTATATCCCTAAAATAATGGATCGTTACCTTATGAGGAGTGAAACGTACATATTTTAATGTACTGCCATTCCCCTTGATGGACTGTGACACAAAAGAGGCAGAAAGTTATATCAAATGTAGGTAATTCATTTATGAATTAAAAGGTAATATTACACAGCAAAGTGTAAAGAACTATTTAAGTAATGGAAAATTTACAGTTGATATCTGGAAATTTCCCACCTTGCGATGTAAACTTTTATTTTAATAAATGGAAAGTTCCCAAAAACTAGGCTTTTTCCAATTGAATAAGGTAAACAATTCCATGTGAAATATTTACATTTCCATGTCATAAAGGTTCCTTTAGTCAATTTTTAGATGTAAATTTTACACCAGAAAGAGTATATGTATTATATCCTAAAACCATATAATATTGTCGATATAGAATGCAATTCTGGTATCTTCGATGGATATATCCTTCAGCAAATTGACGTATGTATTTCTAGTTCAGGGAGGAACAGGTATTTAAATAAAAAGAGTTCATATTACATATATGATTAAATAAAAAACATTTATTTTCTTCAAAGGTTTAAATAACTATTTATAAGTAAATGAAATATTCTTCAAACTTAGTATAAGAACCGGTTTCACCGAAGGCATGTATAACTTTTGATATAATATATATGAATAGATTAACAGCAAACACTAAATTTACTGGATTTGCTACAACTGAATGCTTAACATCATTATTGGTGCTATTTGACTTCTGGCGTAAAACTGAATCAAGCAAATATTTCACTTTTATAAGAATCGATACTTATATTTATAAGGGTCAATCCACGGAGAAGCGACAAATGTTGTGTAAGTGCATCGACCATCTCCGATTTTGATGAAATTTCACAGGAAAGTTGGGTTATATTGTTAATTTTGCTTAAATATTTTTTATTTAGACCCATTTACGATGGAGGTGCAGTATTTTGAAATTTGAAAAAGTGGCGAATTTTTCTTAGTAGGTGTAACTTCAAAAATGTGTATCTCAGAATATACGAATCGCAAACCCTTCATACAAACGGTTTTTATTTAAGAAAGTTTTGAAATTATTGGGAAAAAGTCTTCCAAGTCCATTTTCTGGGAATTTGTTTTCAAGTATAATGTATATGTCCATTATTCTTGAATATCTCAAAATGACGTGTGTTTATATTTTTAGTCTTTTTATATTTTAATCCGTAATGGGTTTTGAGGAAGTTGTAGAAAGGAGAAATTGCAAAGTTTTGACGGAACTATTTTTTAAATATCTGTATATCAGAAAGGTTTGAACGATAATTGATGACGTGTGTTGAGTTGTCAGATTATATGCCGTGTGTTCGGTAAATAGGCCTCTCAAATATGACCCGTTATACTTTTTAACTTTTCACTCTAAAAATGTTAATAAGGTATATTTGAGGAGGAAGGAGTAATTTTGGGGAGGGGCTCTGAAAAGAGCTTATTTACCGAACACACTGCATATATTCTGACAACTCCACACACGTCATCAATTTTCGTTCAAACCTTTCTGAAATACAGATATTTAAAAAATAGCTTCATCCAAACTTTAAGGAGCTTCAATTCCGCCTTTCTACAGATTCCAGAAAACCCATTACGGATTAAAATAAAAAAAGACTAAAAATATCAACACTGCTCATATTGAGATATTCAAGAATGACGGACATATACATTATCCTTGAAAACAAATTTCCAGAAAATGGACCTTGAAAACTTTTTCCCAATAATTTCAAAACTTTCTTAAATAAAAGTCATTTATGTGAAGGGTTTGCGATTCGTATATTCTGAGATACACATTTTTGAAGTACACCTACTTAGAAAAAATCGCATTACCATCATAAATGGGTCTAAATAAAAAATATTTAAGCAAAATTAACAATATAACCAGCTTCCTGTGAAATTTCATCAAAATCGGAGATGGTCCATTAAGAATATTTGTCGATTTCCTGCGGAATGTCCCATAAGACACTTATATACATACTTATTTATGTTATTTAAATTTGTTTTCAATATTTATATTTTAAAAATTAAAGACATCAAATAAAGTATGATGTAAAACAAAGTTCGTTCCACTTTCTCTTTGTATCATTTTTAATGGGTAATAGGTAAGCCAAAAGCTCATCAAAGCAAACATGTCCTAAGCTATTTACTTCTATCTTTACAGTACCAAATCCAAAATCATTTAAGACTACCTTAACTTCTTCTACAATAAAAATAATTGAAGCCTCATCAGTATCGAACAAAATCTTTTTTATATGTAAGCAAATATAGTTGTCTACATTGATTTTTTCCTTAAAAATAAGCAATTCACTTCCATAAGATATACCTCTGTACTGTAGTTTATCAGTTATTGAATATTTTGAATAATTAGGGATATTTTCCTTAACATATTTAGAATATATATCTAATAAAAATATTGAACGGAAATTTAAAACAATTGGTTTGTTATTAAAAAATTCGCTTTCAAAGTAATAAGCTTGGAGCAATTGATGTTTTCACAGCAAGTTTCCTCAATATTTTTATAATTCATCACTTTTTTTATCATGCTCTTAAAATATTTATGCTTAGATTCAAAGCGTAATGTCCAAACTCTGGTTAATGGTCCAAACATTCGCAAAAGCTTGCCATAATGCAACAAATAATGATGCTTGGGTTTCAAAGAAATTATAGGAAACTCTACCATTCGTTGGAAAATATAATCTTTAACTAAGTAATCAAGGCAAACAGTTTGATTTTCCGATAACTTTGGGGCACTAACAATATTTACAACGCTGTTCAATATTATAATCATTTTGCACACATTTGCGTCCTGATCTTCGAAGTATTTTACCAAAATATACGGCAAATATTGTAAAACGAACCTGTTTTGCATTGCATGACCATAAAGTTTTTCCATTTTTAAAAAAGAATTCTGGGGTAAATGGTTGATTCAATGAATCAAGTTTCAATTGTTTGAAATCATACCGTATTTCAGATTCTGATACCCATTTATAATGCTTTATTATTTTATTTAATATAATTGGTAAATCATACTGTAAGACACCTTCAAAAACAGCATGAGCTATACATGGGGGTAAGCCTTCCGCGATATAAAAATATTTAAAATCATTGAAAACTGAATTTCTCTTAAGGCCTTTATAAATATTTGTTTCAATTGTAGGAAGAACTGTGGCATCCTCATAGTAAGAAGAAGCAGTTCGCCATTGTCCAATATGTAAAGCATTTTCGACAAAATCTTTTCTCTGTATATAACAATATCTGCAAAAGTATTCCGACCGACTAAAATTTTCGGTGAAGCCCCCAATTGCATGACTGCCAAGATTATCTCCACAAATAAATACTAAGGATCCTAATATACGTTTATTAAATGCCTCAATAAATACTCCTTTTACTAATATTTTCAAATCATGCATTAACGGTTGAAAAATTTTATCGAGGGTATGTTCCTTAAAAACTTTTTCCTGACATAACATAACTAACTGCATTTGATCTATAGACGAACGATTATAAGCAGGTATATTTCCCAGAGTCATATAGACCCCTAGTGGAGCGTGCCTCTTTTTTGCTGAGCCCAAAGGATTACAAATTTCAAATATATTCTGATAGAGAATTATATTCAAAATTTCTTTTTCCTTAAAGAAATCATTATCTTTGTGATAGCGGCCTGACTAAAAGTCGTTCAAGTTACTATCATTTGATGTCCCAGCTTTAAGAAGATTTTGAAAATACTGTTTTTGAAAAAGAAACTGGAGTGACTTTAAAATAGAAACGTAGTAAAAAGAACAGCCTGAATGCAAATTATTTTTACTCAAATAAATTTTCTGGGTTTTTACAAACTGAAAATTTTTAACATAAAATTGTTTCCTAAGATATGAGGTCGAAAATTGTTCAAAATTAACTGCAGAATAATCTGAACTGTCAAGATTTGAAATAATTCTCTTCAATTCTCTATTTAAGCTTTCCCCTTGCAATGCAACATTTAGATCATGTTTAAAGCTGTAGTTAAATTTTATTTATAAGAACGAAGTGCTTCTATAATATTTTCTACAACTGTGGAAGATACTAAAAGTTTTGATTCTAGTTTTAGTAAATGTAATCCTAAATCTTTGGTGTAATTTACTAAGTTAGATGGCATATCTTCAACTTCATTTATTAAAGGAATATTTTCGTTTTCTATATTTTCATTATTTTTTCCGTGAGTGATGTTAGATAATGGTGTGATAAAACTTATTTTATGGCATCTATATAGATGACTTTTAAAAGAAGAGAAATTTGAGTATTGCTTACTACAATTTGGTAATACGCACGATATGGCAGAGTTTGTTTTAAAATGACTTTTTGTATGTTTTAGAATTGTTTTGCAAGCAATATTATCACCACAAATTTTACATGAAAAAGAATCTTGGAAGTTTTTAGTTCGAATCTTATGATATCTGCCCATATGCCAATTAAAAGAGAAGTATTTAGCAAATGTTTTAGAACAATGTCTGCAATTAAATAGAGCCCGAGCATCATTTTTATGAGAGTGTAAATGTGTTATATATAAATCAATACTGGTAAAAGGCTTTCGACAGTTTATGCATTTAACCATTGTTAGAGCAAAATATATTTGTACGTATTATTCAATATCAAAATTTAACCAACTACATTGGCAAATTCATTCATGAAAAACAATAACAAAATATTTATATAGGTACATTATTTCAACTTTCTTAAGAATTTAATATTTTATCTCTTTAAGTTTATTAATGGTAGACATGACTCTGTTGCATATTGCGTTAGTTTTTGCTCTAGAAGTTTTACCTGTGTTACTGGAGTCTGTTATTTTTGCTACTGTGATCTGTAAAAACTCCAACGATAAAGAAGCCTTTTTAGGGTACAGCGCCAGTTCCAAGTTTTTGTAATGCAGAAAATTTAAGAAAGTAGTACTAAACAATAAGGTTTTTCTTGTAAACGGTGAGAGATGTTTAGAATAAAGTTAATGGTAACGCTCTGAAGTTTCTAAATCTTGTAAGAAAGTGTTATAGTGATGCATTTTGGCGAAAAATTGTTGAGCTAAAAAAAAAAAAAAATTACCAATTTTTTCCCAATTTTTTGATTTCGACGTCCTATAACTGCCTATGGAAGAGGGATAGCACGGTATTTGGGCACTTAAATGAAAGTTTGTAGTTAATTATCCTCTGAGAGGAAGGAGACCTTGATAGATATAAAGAAAATAGCAGGGTGTAAAGTGCAAAAAGTACTCAAAATATTTAACGCCTTCTACCGCCCATCTACAACCCATTCAATTCATTGCTTGTAACACTTCAACCTATAACCTGTTCCATTTAATATTTCTAATTAGGAATCACCATGTATCTGCAGATGAAAATGTGTTAACAGACTTCCCCTCAGGGATATTTCTCCATCTGATTCAAAAATTATTTAATTTGTTTTTCTTTATATAAGATTTATTGGCATATGACTTCGGAATAATTTTTTTTTTTTTGGAAGTATCCACAGTGGAAGGCATAATATTCAAGAAAAATACATAAGTTTTGTCGGCACATTTTTCTTCATTTAAATCTGAATATTTGTAATTTTAATGTTTCTTCTTCTTCAAGTCACGGAATACCAAATTAAAAGTTCATTTAAATAAGTTTTGTCTCTACATATCCCATACATTATAAAGAGATTTCAAATCTGTACCAATACATATAATTTATTGAAGTAATAATTATTCATCCTATTAAAGGGAAAAGTGCATTATGGTGATTATTACCTCATTTAAGGGAAACTTCTGACGGTACTAATCCATAACGCTGTGTTGTTTTACATCTTTCAATCAAAATTTCTATTTTTTAAGTGTTTTTATGTTTAGAAAAGGTGGGAAAAGGCTGAGTTAAGTGTAAGTTTCATCTAAAAACCTTAAGAAAGGTACACGTACACCGACTATGTGTATTCGAAGGTGTATTCAATCTTTTATAAGGAAAATTACCTCTATTTATATGTAAAAGTTGTGTCTTTAATGGAGGGAATTGTATACTATTTTTTACTGTGTAGTCTTAAAAGAGTGAAGTTGTTTTGAATGCACCTAATAAGTATTTGAGAAACAAAAACGGAACGCTTAATCAGACCAAGATTTGATTAGCAGAATTACCACCGAGGACAGAAACCAAAAGTGAGTTTAAATTTATAACATTCCACTCAAATGGTACGGATAGTAGCTGCTAAAATGCCGATGCCTCAGAAGATAATTTTGGTACACACTGTCGGTCATTACTCCTAAAATGGATTGAACCTTTCTAATGTTGTTAGGTGCTGGCAATTGGCGAACAGATTGAACCTTTGTTGGACCTTTCTGCAATCCATTTTTATCATTAGTAAGTCCAAAATAACGTATGATTTTTTGGAAAAGTTGTATGTGTCTTTCGCTACCTTTAAACCTGCACCTCTTAATTTATCTAAAATGATTATTATCGTTTCTAACTGTCCAGTTCTGTTGCTCGCGGTTATCAGCATGTCGTCCATAAAGACAGACACTCCTTGAATAACCGATAATAAATTATCGATTACTTCTTGAATATGGCAGGCCCTGCTGCTATACCAAACTCTAATTGCTTATAACGAAAGGTCCTTTAGTAGAAAAATAGTGGTTAGATCTCTTGCATTTTTATCTAAAACGAACTGCTGTTATACCATGGTCAAATTGATTTTTGGAAACCCGGTACCCCCCAGTAAATACGGGAAAATTCTTTGATTGCAGGTAAAAGGTATTTGTCCTTTTTTTTTAGTTCTGGGCTAAGCGTTCTTTAAAAGCCCCACACAACAAAATAGAGCAATATTTCTTCAGAATAAGCTCAATTGGAGTGGCCCATTCTCTATACGGAACTGCTTCTAACACTCCTATTTGTAGAAATTTTTGATTTTCGATTTCTACTTTGTTTTTTATCGCGAATGGTAACTTATGTGGTCTAAAAAATATCCGAACTGCACTACCCTTCAATCCTAATGTGACACGATGCTTATTAAACGGTTCCAGTATTCCCACGAACACTTCGGAATATGTACACTTTCATTAACATAGCTAATATTGATCATTTTTATACCTTAGATGAAATATATACGGTATACTAAGTTTGTCAGTCCGTTTGTAATGCACAGAAATAATGATGGTAGAGTAAAATGGATTGTACACCCACGCATAATCTTAAAAGTTATTTTTATTTTTGCACGTCCGTCCGGCTGTGTGGCTGCCTGTGCGCACGATAACTCGAGAGCGCGTATAATTAGAGAGTTGAAATTTTGCACACACACATTAAAAAAAAAGTAAAATTAAGTTCGAAAATGAGATAAATCGGGCAACTCTTGCGTGGGATTTCCATACAACAATTTCGTTCCCCACTATATATTTGGACACTATCTGGGAGCGCGTCAACATAGAGAGCTGAAGTTTGGTACATTGTGTTCTCATAGAAATAACAAATAAAATTTCAGGAATGAACTAAATCGGTCAACCTCTTCTTGGTGTTCCCATATATAAGTTTAGGTTTTTTACGTATACTGTGAAAACGATCTGTCTTAGACGTTTTTATTGTACGAAAAACTTCTTCAGAATACGAAATCCTATAAAATTGGTTATTATCATATTTTCTGTCCCAGGAATCGTTCTAGAAATATATCCGGAAAACCACTTCAAAAATCAAACTTGCACAGATGGGTGACCATACGAAATTTCATACAGGCGTTCATCTAGGTTATCATAAGACCTTAGCCAATTTTAGATTTTTTACTTTTTATCCAGAAAACGCAGCTCTTTTATTCCTTATTAAAAGCATTCAATAATGTCTATGTAGTTATGCGACAACTGTAGTTATATTCTATATTAAAATTACACGTAGAAATTGGCTTAATTAAATTACCGTTATATTTATGAAGTGTTAAATTAGTTTCCACGATGGCACAGTCAGCAAAATGTTGATCAAATATTTCTTCTGAAATTAGCTGTTATCATCTTTATGTAGCCGTTAGCTCTACAAAAAAAATTAGGATTTCGTTATTTTCTATATAATTACAACTTGTCCTAGAATATTTAAATTATTTGTTACTGAGCTTTTGTTGCTGAATATTTTATTAAGATGTCCTTGGCCGCAATTTCATACATTTATACTTCCTAAATTTGCATTGCTGTTCAGTATTATTACTGAAACCGCAAACTTTGCCTTCGGAATTTAATCCTGTTATCTCTACCTGCATACCTCTGCTAAAGTAAATTCCTGTGTTAGTATGTAGACGATACAAAGTCTTGTCTACACTTGAAGTCGTCTCATACTGATGATGCACATAGTCAACTGTCACAGCCACTTCTAGCGTCTTATCTAGAGTCAGAAAGCATACATCTTCCAAAAAAATATTTTCTTCTCCGCCCATTGCGAATTTATCACTTAGAGTTATTTGCAGATGTGTGTCGAATTTACAGTTCTCTGCTAATAATCTCATTCTTGCTGCCCATTGTTTTAAAGATTCTGTGTGGTCTTTTTTAGCTTGCCTTTCAGCAAATATTGAAACTGCTGCTCCGTCTTTTCAAGTACATCGTGAAGCAAAATTAAAAGTAAAGCTTCTCGCTTGTTTCAGCTTTTGCTTCGATGTCGATAAAAAATTTCTCTTGTTGGCATTTGTATATAGACCTATCGCAATCCAGATTATTAAATTTCAGTAATCCAACCAGAACTGACATTTTAAGATATTTTTTTCGCTCAAGCTATCATAATATTCGTCACTGGAGCTACAACTGAAACTTCAGTTTTTTCTTGTCTTTTACAGGTACCGACATTTATTGTACGTGGATCGATTTTTTTTTCACCACCTCGTCGCCACTGTTGTATATTAAAATACAACTTCACATTAATTCAAGCTTATTTGATACGAAGTTATTGCTATGAAATTAATTACATGTGAATGAATGAGGAGCTACAGCAAGTGGAAGTGTGCTCGATGTTATACACTGAACTACATAATACTAAAAGTATACCTAACATATACTACAGGTTTAAATTAATTAATTTTCAGACTATACGAAAGCCGGTTGAATTGTACTATAAAAACGCCACGAACTTTTTCCCAGAAAATATACAGGCTGTCCCGTAAGTGGCCTTATATACGAATGCTACGGATAGATCATGCTTAAGCGAGCAGAAAATTGTAGGGGGGGGATCCAAACGGTTCGCAAGATAAAGGGCGTTGATGATATTTTGGTATGTGTTTTATTAATCACCCTGTAATTTCTATACGTTACACCCTATGATTTGATAGATAGATAATCGTTGGGCTTTTCCAAGGTTTTTGTATTTTTTTTCCTCTTCTGCCTCCTCGCTCTGAAGTTATGGCTCATCAAAGTTAACATTTCGGAATTAATATTTGCTATTTTAAATATAACCCTATCTGTGTTTTTTGCACATTCTCTTAAGCATATCCAGCGAAAATGAATGAAAAAGGTCATTTCCAAAAATAATTGCCTACTATATGGCACTTATTCAACTTTTTCAGTATGAAGTTCTGCATACAATAAACTCTTAGCGGTGACCCTAAGCCCTGTACTTTTTAGAAATAGGGCGTTTTGTGAAATCTGAATCACCCTGTAATTCCTAAATGGTTTATATGCTCCCCCCCCGCCCACCATACAAGTTTTTGTTTGGCTGGGTGAGTACTATCACCTTCTGCTCTATTGACCTCCTAGGCGGAAACGCTTTGTATACACTGTATATAAATTGTTCAAAACTTTTCTGCCTCTTCGTATTTCTTTCATAAATTCCATTACGTTTCTAGCTATTGTTCGCTTATCTAAAATTCACGAACGCTTGGGCATCAAATCAAATTTCTTCTATTCATCTCAATTAACTTAGGCCTCTCCATGTTGAGAACTTGGCTTCCAGCAAATATACTAAGTCAGTTCACTCATAAACGTGTCAGTTTCTAAATTTCTAATCAATGCAATCGTTCATCCCGTGTTTTCCAAGACACAATCGTAGGACGTGAAATTTGAGAACAATAGCAGTTGAATATTTATAAAAATAAAGCACTCGTTTATGTTGCAAAAAAAAAACGTTCTATGAAGTAGGTATACGTTTTCACCAGTTTAACGTTTTATAATTAAGGGGAACAATAAAAGTAATGAGTTCCTTATACAGTGTAGCTTTGGGCCTTGCCTAGCATTTCATTCATTATTCGCCGATTTTATTGTCCAGATAAAAATGCCGGAGGTGCTAAGTTTGTTCGTACATTTATACAGAATAGAACCTGGGATGGTATACAAAAAAAATATTAGTTACTCATTAGCACATTTAGATTTTTAGGGCATCCATATTATTGTTTGCTTGTTCATATGTTTATCTCCACGATAACTTGATACAGAGCTAACCTAGCCAACCCAACTAAAATACTAATCATTTTTTCTAATAATCTTATTAAAATTTATCAGGAATTTATAAAATTCCAATTACAATGTTATGCTTTATCCTATAGTAGCTGCAAATCTGTCTGTCACTCTCGTCTTATACAATGAATAATTATGTGAAATGTATGCCCTCGTTATGTCTGTCGAAAGTTCTTCAAGATTTCTATCAAACCAATTGTTAAGGAATTATCATGTTGTGTAATACGGAGAATTTTGGAAGGTGAAAGGTACGCATGCACTGGAATTACTATATGCATATTACCCTTCCTAAGACCTCTTCTTTCCAATTTCAAATTCTTCCCAAAAGTTCAATTTCCAGTGCCAGAAAAAGTTTTGCGGAAGCTTAATATCGCTCATAAAGTTAATAACCAAGCGTTGATTTTACATCAGCCTGTCGCTTTAAAAATCACAAGGTAATGGGTCCAACACAGCAATTCATGGATCAGTTTGATTTGGTCATTCCATAAACCTAGACGCGTGTGGTCTGCGAAAAGGTAGTCAGGTCTTCCGGGTTCTTAAACCTTTGAAATCCTCGAGATAGATATAGGTAGCAAAGCTCGCAAACTCTCTGACCGATTATATAAGTGTGTTTGTGTTAGGTGCTTTAGTTGAAGTATCAATGTCAATGTTTATAAATGAAAAATGCATTGCTTGTAGAGACCTGTCATATAAAAGTGAAACTTAACTACCAGAAACTCCATCCCATATGCCAGGGATGAAAGTTACAATCTAGTCCAATAGTTCATACAAATCAATTAATTCGTGACGTCATGTTGCTTTGCTCAAACCACTTCCGAGGATGCAGCTTTGGGACGTATTTATGTATAACCTTTTTGTAGGTAGCTATATCGGTTTAGCTTGTGCAGTGCATAATTAATAATAATAAGAGGTACCTGCTATTATATGGGGATCCGTTTCTGCTTTTGTTTTTTTTCTGTTTTTTTTTGTCTTCGTTTTCTGTATTCTTGATTACCTAATATGTACATGACTGTATTCAAGCTAAAATTGTTTCACTAACTCAAGACCTACAATTTCGAGACTAGGATAACCTACGAGTTAGCTTACAGGATAACACATTCCGGTTAGCTGCATTCGTAATCAAAAATTTTAACTGTGAATCGGGATTTCCGGTTAAAAAGGATATTCCTATACCAGTTCTCTGGGGTAAACTTCCTTAAACGACCAAGACTGAGTTATGCTCAAAATCTCCAAAACATGATATTGAAGCTTGTCAGGGAAACGGCACAGGGAAACTTTAATTTCAGAGTCATAACCACGACGTACGAGTAACGCTCAAGTTCGTAATCGAGGAGGTGTATGTTATTTGAGTGACATACGTTTTTGAGATTATCTGAATCCTATGATATCCCTTTTTGTACAAGCCCAGTTAATAAAGTTTTATAGTACTCTGTGCTGGCTGCTGCCTATTTTCATTTTTACAATATTGGTTTTCCTATTCGTACTGCAGACGGCTCATTACCCCTCGCGGTTTCAGAAGCTATTCAGTGCCAGACTGGATTTAAAAAGTGCAGTAAACTCATATGCACATACTTACAGTAGTTTCTTTATCTACCTACTCTGGTTTGGAGCTAGAAATCTTGTGTTTAAAATTGAAAAATTTCTTTAATTTTGAAATATGGCGACTTTGGTATCTAGTTTTATGAAATACTTCCCTTTTCATTCTGGTCCTTATTCCAGATAAATTTAATATTTTGCCGACTGGGATTAATTATAAACATCTCGTAAATCTTGAGGGTGAAAACTGGGCATATCGTCTGTAATACTGCATAACCGCGAAACTACTAATGTCACTTCCGAGTTACTTAAATTCAAAGTAAAATTTTCAAAGTTATTGCTAATGAGCTCTACGTTAGACGAGAAATACCATATTTTTGGATTTTAGACAAAAAAGTTAAACGTAATATGTGGACATACATATAATTTAGACCTATCTGCAAGACTACGACACGACTAAATATAATAGATATTAATATATCTTGATTGCTTCGATGTCAACCCTTAGGTCTAATAATACCGACCTGTAGGGTATTAGCATATGTATCCGTCAGTCAGCATAAATAAAGTTCGACTTATCTACATATTTACAAAACGACAAACAATATGTATTGGTATATATATATTGAGTCCAATCAATCCTTATGGTTAATAGTAGTAAATTTAAATATGTGTCTTATCCACACAAATCAGAAGTGAGAAATGTAGACTTACAAACACTTTTGAAATGTCTCACGACACATTTCTTAGGATACTGTTCTGCACTAGCTAGGTTAACCCGTTGTTGCGCTCCCTGCGAAGACCTGGAGTGTAATGTGTTGGCAATTTAATGTTAAAAGATCGCAAGTTTCTGCCCTTACTCATTTCCTGAGACCAACTGCCACGCAATATTGAATATCATTGTTTAAATGAGATTATTATGAGGGTTGCCAGATTGCTGTCTATTCTTTACCACAACAACGTGCTGCCACTGCTTGACAGTGCCTTGCTATTCCACATCATTAATTGGAGATTTCAATTGCTTCGTCAACACAAGTAAAATATATTGGTATATCTATATTGATTTTAACTCCCTTCTTTTAGTAGTACACAACTCCAAAATGACCAGTACAATGTATCTTTACTTGTAATAGTATATCTACCTTGGCTATCAACATAGGTAGACTTCGCTTCACCTGACGAATTTCTAGTTTAACAAGCGGCATAAGTTTCTTTTATGTATCCCACCGCCAGGTGGGGTAAAAAGGGGAAGATGTGACACCTATCTATACTAAATCTCGTATTGATAACATGGCTGTACAAATTTACTCTAATGGTCAGTGATAATACACCACACCACGTAGTTCAAAACAATTACAGCTAATAAGTAGGCGTACCCTTTGTGAATCTCCATTTACAACCATGCGGAATCTGATCCAAAAATTTGAATCAACTGACTTTACGTACAAACATTTTTTTTGGCAACCTTCTTCTTTCTCCATCCACCACTTCTTCGACAACCACCCTGCGGCTATCTTCTGGACAACCAAATGGTGCCCCTGCATTGTTTTGGACTTGGCGCCGTGGAAAGAGCGTGACCGCGTCGCGTCAGCGCCATCTGCTGAAGGGAAGAAAAAGTGCACTACAGTGTACGCCTTTTGGTGATGTCACGCTACGGAGAATCAATTTGTGATTCGCGTAGGCCATTCCAATGGATAACCTTCCAAAAATGGTCAAAAAAAGCCGCACTTCACTTGTTTTTTCATTTGTGTCAAATTAATGAAGTTATTATTCTACTTGAATGCGTACCAGAAATTATATAAAATTTGTAATTGAAAAAAATGCCAATTGTGATTCTCCCTCAAAGGAAAAGTTCTAGCTCGACCCATTCCATATAAGTTAGTTTTTATTCTTTGTGTTTGACAACTGTCAAAGCACTTTCTACGTATCTTTTGCGTATTCATTAAGTGCTTGATAAGTTTCAATATTAAATTAGAAAGATGCTATTAGTTACAGTTCGTGTCTTAATGCCGAGTTATATAAGAATGGTTGGATTTATTATTAATTTGTTTTTCATTAATTACGCGTGGGAAGTGTGCTACTGTGCTATGCAGCTGCCGTGCTATGGATAGTTATTTCTCCTCCGTAGGCCTATCGTAGTGCTCCGTGTGAAAACCTGAAAAGATGATAAAAGTAGCAGCAGAAGTGTCAGCGGGATAAACTGTGACAATTACAGACAATCACGACAGTCAGATAAGTTTTGCTGATGATTTCCATCTTGAGTATGGTTCTTTGTTTAGAGTTTTATCTTTTCCTGGTATCGTAATTCGGGTTGCTCCAGCTCTTGATACCTATCACCAATATCGTGCCCCATAAGATATCAGATATTGCTGAAATACCAAAAATATGATCAGATAAATAATAAATACCAAAAATATGATCGTATAAGGTTGATGGCAGCATTATAAGTGACTGCTGAGGAGTACTGCGAAAACTAAGGACAAGTAGCAATTTTCTGCCACCCCACTTATTAGTATTATGTATTGGAGTAAGTTATAAAAATCATATTTTTTGTCACTTTGGTATTTTGTATGCTGCTTATGTAGATTTAGTTATATTTCATTCTTAGCTTAATAGAAAATAAAGAAAAATAGAACTGTTTTGCCGATTAAATTTTCGCAGGAAACCAACCCGTATCAGTACGTATTTCATTTTTTATAAAATGTTTAAGCTTCCGCAAGTGGCACCCTCAGCCAGGACACGAACGGTGGCATGCGATTATGGGACCGTAAGTATATATAGGGTTTCCCAGAAGTAGACGTCAAGCCGGAATCGGGTGATAGGCCACATCATAATACTTAGTTACCAGAAAATTATAAAAAAATCTAAGTCATGCATTTTTTAAATTATATGCATATCTTATTTTTCGAGAAAATCTACACCCTGTGATGGTTTTTTGCTCCTGTTGCTACAAATTTTTACTTTTTTTAAATTTTGTTTTTTTTTATGTAATCCCGAATAGTGCTTATGTAACCTGTTGCTTTAAATTTTAAGCCAACTGTTCCAGCTTAGAAGAAAATGTCACACTTTGCCGAACCAAGAATAGAAATAATACTTCACCCAACTTTAACTGACTTTCCTGAAAAAAAATGTATTACGCCAGTTTGGCAAGTAACTTTAAAAGTTGACGGATGTAATAAGGATTCTAAAATGGTATAACACTTGCTACATTATTTCTTAGATTACTGCAAAAAGAAATGTTCTTCAAGATACCCAGTTCCGAAAAATTTCTCTTTACCTACTAAAAATGATTCTAGTGTACCCAAAGCTTGCCTTAAAACGGTAACTTTATAGTTTGAGTGAAACCGAGAGTTATTCCATGAAGTGTGAGTGAGACAGATATTGACGCCAGGTTTTGAGTATTGGCACATGCAATTAAGATCAGTACGTTACGCACCTTCGTTTACTACGCATCCTCTCGAATTCGTTGGTGTTATTTCGTACTTACGACTTTTAGCTTCGTTGATTGGACTTGTTTGCTTGTGATTTGGATTATGGGGAATGCATCCAAATAATTGCTGTTTAATTATAACTAAACTATTGGTGTTGCCGTATAAAACCAAGAAAGTGATACCGATTTGGTGGTCCATTTCTAAACTTGTATTAGAAACTTTTATGAAAACGCCGAGTTCAAAATTTCATTGCTGTATATCTGCGTAATCTAAGGCAGTGTTCAGATATACAGTGGAAAACCAAAATTTTGTAGACAGCACCAAGAACGCGTTTCCTGTTTTCGTATATTTTTTGACTATACCCTAATATATAAAAAAAAATGTTTTTGTATGGAAACTCTACGAGGGAGTTACCCGATTGATCCCATTTTCGAAACTAAATTTACTTTCTTCTAAAAGAAAAGCCCGTGTGCAAAATTTCTGCATTCTAAGTGGAAGCGTTCTCGAGTTATCGTGGTACGACGTAAGTTATACACATTTTTCTGCGTCTTTGTTGCCGTCTGCCACCAACTTTCCTTCCATGCAATGTGTCTGCCATTTTGACCATTGATCATGAAATATAATTCTCTGCTACCACACCAGAAATCATCCTTTATGAAATCGCTTTTTAAGCTTCGAGGCCATCTCGCAGCAATCTCCACCACTGGAAGCCTGGAAGACTTCCGAATAAGTTATCAACAATGTTAACAGAGTATGATACGATGGAAAATTTTGTTTATGAAATGACGTAAGTATTTCGCTCACCAGCTCTTCGTCTAACAGTAATCTGATGACATTATTATAATATTCTCGTCATACCCAGGTATTATTTTAAATTTCATCCATGTAGTCATCAATGGAGTACGAATGTGACATTTAGCAGTTTTGTTACAGACTTCAATACATAGTTATCGTAAAGAGTTAGGAGAACCTTATAAGATTTTCAAACATAAAATAACCTAAAACTAAATACGAAAAAAATAGGTAGCCTTAGTCAATATAATTTGGTTACCACTGCAGAGACAAATAATACCCAGATACCAATTATGTATTAACATAAAATAAGCGAGTTATAGGGCGTTTTCACTACTTCGAAATCACGTATTTTCGCTGTTTCAACATGATTTCGACGAAATCACCCTCGAAATCACGCAATTTCCAGTACTAAAACTAAATCGAAATCATCTCTGCCAATAAATTTGTAAGGAAGAAATTTAAAATTAAATTAAATATTATATTAATGTTGCTGACATTTATGTGACAATATATCCTTTTAATTACAAAAGCCTTGTTTATATAATTAATTATTTTACATGCCAATTTGGTATTTAAGTCTAGCACCTGTCAAACGAAATCTCAGCGGTAGTGAAAACACCTACAGTGATTTCGAAATCACTTCATCAGAATTACATGATTTCGATGTAGTGAAAGCGCCCTATTACTGAGCATATCGTTTCACACACTCAATGTAAACCTAGCAGAAGTTAAGAAATACCCATAAAATGTCCGCATAAATATATGTAGCCAAATCTCTCCTGCATGCTCATTATAGAACGGTTTAAGCTGCATCTCTGCATTTCTTTCTATAATGTTTCGTTGAATATTAACCACATGTTCCCATTGTTTAACAACCCTAGGAAGGGGTTATCCGATTTAGTTTTTTTTTTAAACTTATGTCTTTGTGTGAGCGAATTACAATTTTTACAAAATGACCACAAATAAATTTCAACTATCTATCATACCTCAACCCAGTTACGATTATCAATGGATCTTTTACCGGTTACCTATTCCAACCCAAATTATGCAATTTTGTATTTCATACAATCTCCAAGTCCCAGCGAAAAACAAATCAGCGACTTGTTTTTTAAACGTTTAAATGCGCAAGGTGCTGCCATATTTCAGCATAATCTTGTTGCCCGCATTGAAAACTGTTTATAATTTCCTTAAATCTAATTCCCTGTAGCTACGAATTTGCCTAAAATGGACTGTAGTCCGGCAGAATCTCGTCCCTGATTTATTTTAAGAGGGTAACATTATGGCAATAATAGGCCTAAAGGTAATGCAAATTGCCTCACGAATCTGCCATTAAACAACAAACGAAAGATTTCATTCAGTCAGTACTCTTTGGTTTCAGAATGCAGTTGAAAAGTGGCATTGTATTCGCCCTATATTAAAAATTTGCGATAGTTGGGAAACAACCCTGCCTAACTTGTTTGTAGTTGAACTGAAGGCCTTTTGTACCTCCTGATTCGTTGCTTTGATATCGATATTAAGTTGACAGAAACGCTCCTGCAGCATCTCAATTCTTTATAAGTTTCTCTATAAGCATATTCGTTTAAAACTAAAAAGCATTAAGCGCCGTACATAACTGACTTCCCTTTATAAAATCAATCAATATAAAATTATGTATTTAAAACGAAAACGTTAACAGTATATTGTTGGAAAAACGTTTCTGAATGTTTTCCACCTTTGCACTATACTCCATATGAGTTAAGAATTCCAGGTATTTGCCAAACTTAAAACTAAATAAACTTCACACAATATACTATGTATGGAGGTACACCTTTTATGTACCGATAAAACACCCATAAATCCTGAAGAAAGGATCAATTTTACCACTTAATGTAATGGAAAAGTTCGCCATAAGGTCTATTTGAGAAGGTGAAAACTGTGTAAATACGACGCGCTTCTCATAAAATATTCACTTACCTATATTTATGCATGTGTATGTATGTAAAATTTCATGTAAGGCTAGTGCATTAAACTTTCAGTAGCATGCAAACAACTCGTGGATATTCAAAGTTTTCGCACAAGCATTGTATAACATAGAAATGGGTCTACACCCAAGATTACATCAATCCATTTATTTTTTTATTTTATCTTCTTCACTTGTGTGTTCTACAGATAATTTAGTGCTGGCCAGATAGAGATAGGTCAACATAAACATACGAGTACTTGTATGATGTGTCGGTGGTAAGCTCTAACGGAGAGATAAAAATTTTGACAGCATTTCGTTATGAATCACCCTATAAACCTAGAGTGATATACGCTATTATGACTATTTGATATTTTAGAGAGGCTATCGCTAATTCTTTCCAATTATCATAATATATTTTCTTCTTCTTCCATATGTTTCGAATTTAGGGATAAGCAAAATCGAAATTTTGGAAATTCATCCAATATAAGAAGTCCAAAGTGTTCAGTTTAAAATTATCCATTACAATATGCATCCAATGTACCCAGTGGAAAATGCAACACTTTTTGATTATTAAAATAACGGACTTTGATATATTCTGATAAGCATTTATGATATGCATCACCTTATGACTTTTTTATTAAGCATCGTTCTCTAGCTTTCAAGTAAATACTTACTTATCTTTAATCCTCTTCCTCCTCCCCTGGCCATCTGAGAGGCATTTTAAACCTTTCAATTTTAGAAAGTTTGAAATATTAGAGCACTTTTTATTCCTCACGAAAAGCATTATCAAGGTGACAATTATTTTAAAGTCTCTACTTAGCATTTAGTACACGTAGCATTGAAGCTTCTCCATCATCGAAAAGTGAACTTAAGGCGGAGCATCGAAGAAAAAAACCGTTGTTATAGGCAGTGGATCGAGAGATCCCAAGCACGAAGGCCAGGGCGATCCATTGTGGTAACGTGCTAGAAATCCTTTCAACATAATCCTTCCTATCCTCTCAATGAGGGCTTCGTGAGATCTGCTTTTCAGCACATCCATAGATAGAAGTGCAGTCCTAAGAGCATCCAGTTTGCTCCGGCCAAGGGTTCTTCTTCTAGACAGGACAGACACTCAGGGCTGTCAACAACTAACATTGATGAGCACAGCTAAAAATAAAATAAAACATTAGCATTTGATAAAAAATGTGTTTCATACTTCTCTTAATGTCTACCAGGTAATTCCCTCCAGGTCATCCCACATTGTCAGGAACTAATCTGAAATTGAGAAAAAAATGCATAAATTAATTTAAATGCAATAATATAAAAAACTAACAAACAAAACAAGACTAAATTCTACGAATTACATGCAAAATTGCCAAGAACGAATTTCTTGGCAGTACAACAACAATTGCATGCAGATGTTTCAAACATTGCCAATTTCTTGCAAAATTCATGTTCTCTGCATAACAAACATTTGCAAATTATGCAAATATGTTTATATATGCAAATTACATGGATTTGCATTAGGCACACAGCACATAATTAATAGAAATAAACAATTTATACCATTGTTGACATTTCACAATTCAGTTTCCAAGATAAATAATTTATTAGAATTTACATATTTCCTGCAAATTATTTATGCTGGAACTGACACATAATAAAATTAAATACTTAGAAAATAATAAAACACACTTACCTGGATGATTAATCCATAATTTGCCGAAAAAAAACTGAAAAAAGGTGAAATTAATTCCCATAATGAGTGGGAAAGAGAAAGAAGTGGAAACGAGATGCAAGAAAAATTAGATTTGATGAGATGATTTGCGTTCCACAGTGGAAATTGTCATAATATGGCAGGGAGCCGCCATCTTGATAAATTTCAGAAAAATTAAAATATTTAATAAAATAAATTACGAAAATTCATGGATAATTTATAATAAATTAGTTGAAGGAAATTGGCACATTTTGATATAAGTATAGAATTCAAGCAAAGTCGAAAAATATGCTTAATTTGCATATTTCTTGTGGAACGTATGCCAAGATGGCCGCTTAGAGCCTATAAAAAGGGGGCAATTCCTAAGATCTCTCTCAGTTTTTCGACAGCGATCACACATGCCTAAGCATAAGATGCAAGAGTTCAATTTAAATCCAATTTTTTCTCAGTTCCAGCAATTAAGCATAAACAGTGCCATATTTAAGGTACATTGTCATACATGCTGAAAATTTGTGTGCAGTTGGTGTTGGCAATTAACAAGAAGTTTTGGTTGGAATTTCTTAAGATAAGTATTGTGTGGACATCAATTAATTTAGTTATTAAGGTTTCTTGCATAAAAATTAAATATATGCCAGATTTCGGCATTTTAATAATACATGCAACGAAACAAAGTAGTTAAGTAGTTAAGTTAAAATAAGTTTAAAGTGAATTAAAAATAAGTGAATAAATCGTGAAAACTTTAGAAAGGGCTATGAATTGCATTTAGTGGAATATATGCCAAAATACGGCATAATAACTACACATGCAATCAAGCACTTAATTGAACAGAATTAAATTGTAGTGAATTTATGAATTTGAGAGTTTCGCAAAAGAATTATTTAATAAATGCAGCATTAAACACAAGTACACATACCTATTTTTTCATACCGCTACACTGTCCCCCTAAATGCCGTAATCTAGCTGTAGTTATTAATTGCAGCTACATTACTAAACATTTAATGGTGGTTCCATCCAGGATTGTGTGCCTGTTTACTGTTGTAGTTGCGAATAATTCTAGTACACTCAATGTAGTGATAAATATTTCTTTAAAAATTATTTTTGCGAGTTAAAAAACATCGAAGATTAAGTTATAACTGTGCTCAGACGTGGCAGTTCTAATTAAAAGCTTCAAAAATTAATTTATAAACGTGCTGAGACGTAAAATTTCAGGGTGCCCAGACGAGGCAGCTCGAATATTATCGAAAATTCTGTTAGAATTACTGAACTTACATGTCAGTAAATCGTGATAAATAGTTAATTGCTGAACTTACATGTCAGTAACTCGTAATAAATAGCTGGTTAATTAAATTAATTAGAAACTGCGACAGAAAATCAGTTAAATATTTTACACGTCAATTGTTCATACGCGACAGCAAAGTAGGTTCTTCGACTAAATTTCCAATTTATCCCACACGTGGCGTCAAATTACTTCTTTCGATTAAATTTTCAATTTATCCCACACGTGGCATGAAATTACTTCCTTCAATTACTTTCATCATTTAACCCACACGGTTAATCAACTATAATAATAGGATATAAATCAACATGGATTCAGTAGATAAAGTAATCCTCACGGAAAGCGTTCGCGAATTCAAAGGTTAATCGAAAATGGAAAGAAAACGAACCTTGTTAAACGAACACAAGGCTTTTATGAAACTAAAATGACAGAGTTGAAGAAACTTTTGGGAAGTATATAGTGACACAGACATGGCAATAAATCAGGCTTTATTAGAAAGTTCTGAAGAAAAGCAACATGAGTATTTAGCCCAAGATAATCATAGCTCAACAGAGTTAAAATATTCCGAATATATGGGAGAATTAGTAGAAGGATTGCGGAAATTCGTTCCAGCTACTGAAGCATCAAGCTCGGGACAAGTACCAATTCATTCGACAACTGTTGTTCAACAGGAATCGTTTCTTTCGCGAAGTCAGTTGCCCAAATACAACGGCAACTACGATTTATGGCGATCATTTCTCTTGTTCATGACAATTCAAAGCTAACACCAGTTCAGAATCTGCATCATCTGAAATCTGTTTAGGGGGTGATGCTGAGAGATTGTTGCGGCACACCCCAGTAACAAATGAAGATTATATGCCAGCATGGAACAAGTTGAAGGCTAGATATGAGAACAAGAGAATTTTAGTTAATCATCAATTAAAGGTTTTAGTAAACCAAGCCAAACTAAATTCAGAGTCTGCTAAAGGACTCAAATCAATAATTGATACAACAGACGAATGTATCCAACAATTACAAAGCTTAGACGTTGATTCAACATCGTGGGATGTACTTCTACTACATCTGTTAGTACAGAAATTACACTTCATTACCCTCAAACTGTCGAAAGAAGAGCAGGGAGGTACAGAAGAACTCCCAACATTCAAGTCATTTAAGCAGCTTTTAAGTACGCGTTTAAGAATATTAGAGTCTTTAGCAGATAGTTTATTTAAGTCCACACAATCCAAATCAAGCTGCACACCTGAAACAACCAAATCATACCATATTACAAAGGGAATCAAATGCCCAGCATGCAATGCAAGTCACTATTTACAAAGATGGACATACCATCCAGAACCAGATAATCAGGGCATCAAGCCATTGTACCAATTGTTTAGGCTTGCATCATGTCAACAATTGCACTAGAAAATATAGCTGTCAAAGATGTAACAAAAAGCATCATAGCACCCTGCATGAAGAACACAACAGGGACAAACCCAATCATGCAGCTGTCGGAACTGAGCACAGGTCAAATACTAACAACGTTAGCTTGAACTCAAGTCAAGTCAATCAAGCTAGCAATACTATTCATATATGTTCTCCACGGTTACACTCAGTGAACAACACTGACGACTTAAACACGAGTCAAAACTTTGTAACTAGAGAAGACCATAATGCCCTGCTATCTACAGCGTTAGTAGTGGCACAAACAAAAAGCACGAACTCACATATTCTACGATGTCTCATAGATAGTGGCTCGCAATCATCCTTTATTACAGAGGAAGCCTGCAGGAAACTGGCAGCATGTCGCAGCCCAACTGCAGTATCAATTACTGGCTTAAACACTAGCCATACAGCAATCTCAAAGCATTAAACCACACTCACACTTCGATCACGAAAAGCGTAGTCTACAAGAATATTAGAAGAAAATTTTCTAATATTGAACAAAATCACAGATCCTTTACCTTCCAGAATAATCTCAAAAATGGAATGTTTACATCTCAATAAACTGCCACTAGCTGATCCCACATTTTGGAAGCCTGGATAGGTCGATGCTTTACTAGGAGCAAGAGTTTATGCTCAGATAGTCTTAAACGGCATAAAGCAAGGATCTAATACTACCCCTACAGCCATTAAGACAATATTTGGTTGGATCTTACTAGGGTCAACAACAAATGTTGTAGAAAGCAATATCTCAGCGTTTACAGTCACAACTGATGACTTAGCTGAACAACTTAAAATGTTTTGGGAAACAGAAGAGTTTCCCACAAATCCGATTCTCAACAAAGAAGACAGAGAATGTCAACAGAGATATCAACTCACCCATCAACGTCTTCACAGTGGTACTTACCAGATGAAATTACCATTTGTGAATAATGAAGTGCCTGACTTAGGGCAATAAGACAACAAGCAATTAAACGCTTTCAAGGAATACAACGTCAACTTGAAAGGAATCAAGCTTTAAAGTCCGAATATGAGAAATATTTAGATGAATATCTCGAGTTGGGTCACATGGAGGAAATACCTCCATGCAACAACAACGAGCCGCACTACTACATACCTCACCATGCAGTTGTCAAAGAAAGCACGATACCAAAGGTGAGAGTAGTTTTTGACGCTTCAGCGAAAATGTCAAATGGCAACTCACACAATGAGTTCCTATTAAAGGGACCAGTTTTACAACCTAAATTATTCGCCACGTTGCTCAACTGGCGTAAATGCAAGATTACTATGAACGCGGACATTGAAAAGATGTACCGTATGATAACCATGCATCCGGATCATCGTACCTTTCAGCGAATCATTTGGAGACATTCTAAAACCAAGGAGATCCAAGATTTTCAGCTGAATGCAGTGACCTTTGGAACGTCTTCTGCGCCATACTTAGCCATTCAGACGCTTCAACAACTAGCATGTGATGAATAACAAAGATGGCCGCTAGCTCCGAAGGTCACAGCCACAGATTTCTATGTGGACGACCTACTCACTGGAGCTGAGAGCATAGAAGATGCGAAGGATCTATTAGATGAACTAATTAGCATGTTGAAAGCAGGAGGATTCAATCTGAGGAAATTGACAAGTAACAATTCGTACTTGTTGAAACATCTTCCCCCAGAATAGCGCGAATTCAAGGATACGTTGATGATTTCGGACACGGAATCCGTAAAAACGTTAGAAATTCGTTGGCATCCTAAATCAGATAAATTTTCGTTCTTGACCAAACCTTGGAAAACGCATGCCAAGGTAACCAAATGAACCATTTTGTCAGATATTGCATCACTGTACGATCCTTTGGGGTTGGTTAGCACCAGTTGTAATTACCGCACAGATGCTTATGTAATCATTGTGGGTCACGGGATGCGCATGGAACAATAAGGTTTCCGAAGCCATTGAACATCAATGGGATAGTTTCAAAAATAATTTGAAGTCTATCGACAACGTAGAAATTCCTAGATGGATTAATTATTCATCAAATGCACATATCCAAATACATGGCTTCTGCGATGCATCAACATAGGCATTCGCTGCAGCAGCCTATCTACGTGTAGGAGATAAGAATGGTATTTTTACAACTACTTTGCTTACTGCCAAAACGAGGGCAGCTCCGACAAAACCAACAACCATACCACGTTTGGAGCTAACTGGAGCTCCATTATTAGCAAGACTGCTTCAAGCAACAATGAAGGACATGCGCTTACAACAGGTTCCAGTTTTTGCTTGGACAGACTCCACAATTGTCCTGCAATGGATAAAGGAACATCCCTTACGATGGCAAACGTACGTTGCAAATCGTGTAGTAGAGATTCAGGTTATCGTACGCTTTGAGCAATGGCGTCATGTGGCAACGTATCATAATCCTGCGGATGTGGCCCCAAGAGGAGTGCCTGCTGCGGATTTAATAAATAATCAGCAATGGTGGCACGGCCCATCATTGCTATCGGCGGAAAAAGATGCATGGCCAAAATTTAAGGATATTTCGGAACAAACCAATCTAGAGGCTAAAGAACCTATTGCGATAAATCTTTTAGCAAAAGTAGATAACCTGTTCCTCTACGATATTCATCATATACTCGCCTCGTTCGTATAGTAGCTATGATGCAAGGATTCATACACAATTTTCGGCATCCTCATAATAAACGCTCACAGTATATCGATTCGCTCGCATGGAGCCAGGCAGAACTAACAATATTTAAACTAGTACAACAAACTGCGTCCGCAGATGAGTACAAAATTATATTGAACAAGAATCCGTTGTCGCAGAATAGCAAGTTGATTAAACTTAATCCCTTTATGGACGACAATGGATTGTTACGAGTGGGTGGTAGACCCGGTAATGCCTCAATTCCATACAATAGGAGACACCCAGTCATCTTACCACGTGATCATCATGTCACATTAATATTAATCGACAAATTACATGTAGAAACTCTACATGGCGGTCCCCCATTGGTTCTCAGCACTAGTCGAAATCGATTCTGGATATTAGATGCTAGACGTTGCATTACCAGTCCATTACATAAGTGCATTACGTGTTTCGAATATCGCACTACGACTAGAAGCCAGGTAATGGGAAATTTACCAACCAAGATTTGTAGCTAGAAGAGGATTGTGCACTGACATATATTCAGATTGTGGCACCAACTTCATTGGTGGAAAATCTCTTCTGGAAAAGGATTTACGATAAGCCATTCATGCCTCAACACCAGAAGCAGCAAAATATTTGTCCTCTAAGCAAATCAACTGGCACTTTAACCCCCCAGCCTCTCCGCATTTCGGAGGAATTTGGTAAGCGGTAGTAAAGTCAGTAAAGTAGCATCTTCGAAGAACACTACAATATTCCAAATGTACGTTTGAAGAGTATGCAACCCTATTAGCTCAGGTCGGAGCGTGTTTAAACTCTAGGCCACTATGCTATGTTAGAAATGATCCAGCGGATTTATTTATCCTTAAACCTGGACTTTGTCTGTCCAGAAGTGTCACATTGTTGGCTGAGGGTCATCATCATTTTTGTTACACGATATTAACAAGCTACTATTTCAGATGTCATCCACATATGAGCAAGAGGATACGCTATACATTTTAGAGGATATCCAATTTAGCCCCCCAGGATGTCTTTGGAATGCCTCGACAAGAGTTGGCCCACGAATTGATGCCATCAGGGAGCAGGAATCCACCAGCAACCGGCAGAACCCACGTTCATTGGTACGACCCCATTTACTGATCCGCATCCGGAACAAACACCAGTGGTTAATTGCGGTAGAATCTCTGCTTCGAACCGCAAACATAGATGAGTTTAAAATGAGAGCCGCTAACAGCTTTCAACGCTTCGTCACTCGAGAAGGCATCGACATATACTTGCCACGATATGTGCTACAGCGCATCGATGTCAAGGCGATACAACGGCGACGAAACAGGGAGAAAACTATTAACATCCCAGATAAGTATCAGGTTCGACTACGAGTATTAAGGGATGGAACAATGATTTTTCATCATTACCACAAAAGGGGTATACGTCGACTAAAACAATCGTTGGTTGAACGAACTATTCAACGGGGGGGAGTATGTTGAGCACAGCTAAAAATAAAATAAAACATTAGCATTTGATAAAAAATGTATTTCATACTTCTCTTAATGTCTACCAGGTAATTCCCTCCAGGTCATCCCACAGTGTCAGGAACTAATCTGAAATTGAAAAAAAAATGCATAAATTAATTTAAATGCAATAATATAAAAAACTAACAAACAAAACAAGACTAAATTCTACGAATTACATGCAAAATTGCCAAGAACGAATTTCTTGGCAGTTCAACAACAATTGCATGCAGATGTTTTAAACATTGCCAATTTCTTGCAAAATTCATGTTCTCTGCATAACAAACATTTGCAAATTATGCAAATATGTTTATATATGCAAATTACATGGATTTGCATTAGGCATACAGCACATAATTAATAGAAATCAACAATTTATACCATTGTTGATATTTCACAAATCAGTTTCCAAGATAAATAATTTATTAGAATTTACACATTTCCTGCAAATTATTTATGCTGGAACTGACACATAATAAAATTAAACACTTAGGGCCGTAAACACCAACCAGAATAATCCATATTCACGTGTAATATACAAACACCAACCAAGATTACTCGAGATTTAATCCCTCGTATTACACTGGTGTAATATTTTATCCGAGATTTTCCGGGGGTAAAATTTCTATTCGAGGATTATTCCGAATAGGCGACAGTTGTATATGACAGTTCCTATTTCCATAAAATTAAATAAAATTATTAAAATGGATGTTAGTGAATCGGATCAAAGTTTTGTATGTGAAAATTTTGAGATGAGTTCATCGACTAATTCCTCGTCGGATGAAGAGGATATAGAGGTTCTTCGAGCAGTGGCAAGTTTACCACCAATGCCTATGCAAAGAATGTTATTCGAAAGAATATATCCCATTGAAAAATACGATAATGACGACTTCATCAAAAGGTTTAGATTTCCAAAAGATATTGTTTGTGAAATAGCAGAACTGTTGAAGGAAAACCTTGCTTATCACGACAATCGTATACAAGTATTGATTTGTTTGAGATACAATGCTGTTGGCTCTTTCCAAATAGTATCTGGTGACTTATTTGGTGTACGTCAGGTTACATGTGGAAGAGTTACTAAAAGAGTATCAGTAGCATTGGGCATGTTAGCAAAATCCTTCATAAAAATGCCTGCAACAAATGAACAAGTTGCTATTGTCAAAAATAAGTTTTATGATAGGTTTTGATTTCCTAATGTTCTGGAGATTGTTCATGGGACTCTTATACCAATTTCTTCTCCTGGTGGTAATAACGCAGAAAGCAAAATACAAATTCAAACTGTCCACGTCGCGTCCCTCTCATTTGACATACCGAAAATGTCCGAAAGTAATGCCACATAAGCAAAAAATACATGGTTTTACACGAGTTGGTGTTTACGTCCAAAAAAAGCGGGATTATTCTCGGATAAGAGTAATCTTTACACGGGAAATAGGATTATCTTCGTTGGTGTTTACGGCCCTTAGAAAATAATAAAACACACTTACCTGGATGATTAATCCATAATTTGCCGAAAAAAAACTGCACAAACAAACCCGACACTTTCGAACAAAATACCGCGATCGCAACTGTCAAATTGACTCGCGAGAAAGTCAATTAGGTGAAATCGATGGCGCGCAACCTATTGAGCAGGCTTAGAAGGTGCGAATTCCACCAGTTAATTAGAAATTTAATGAAAAAGGTGAAATTAATTCCCATAATGAGTAGGAAAGAGAAAGAAGTGGAAACGAGATGCAAGAAAAATTAGATTTGATGAGATGATTTGCGTTCCACTGTGGAAATTGTCATAATAAGGCAGGGAGCCGCCATCTTGATAAATTTCAGAAAAATTAAAATATTTAATAAAATAAATTACGAAAATTCATGGATAATTTATAATAAATTAGTTGAATGAAATTGGCACATTTTGACATAAGTATACAAGTCAAGCAAAATCGAAAAATATGCTTAATTTGCATTTTTCTTGTGGAACGTATGTCAAAATGGCCGCTTAGAGCCTATAAAAATGGGGCAATTCCTAAGATCTCTCTCAGTTTTTCGACAGCGATCACACATGCCTAAGCATAAGATCCAAGTGTTCAATTTAAATCCAATTTTTTCTCAGTTCCAGCAATTAAGCATAAACAGTGCCATATTTAAGGTACATTATCATACATGCTGAAAATTTGTGTGCAGTTGGTGTTGGCAATTAACAAGAAGTTTTGGTTGGCATTTCTTAAGATAAGTATTGTGTGGACATCAATTAATTTAGTTATTAAGGTTTCTTGCATAAAAATTAAAAATATGCCAGCTTTCGGCATTTTAATAATACATGCAACGAAACAAAGTAGTTAAGTAGTTAAGTTAAAATAAGTTTAAAGTGAATTAAAAATAAGTGCATAAAGCGTGAAAACTTTAGAAAGGGATATGAATTGCATTTAGTTGAATATATGCCAAAATACGGCATAATAACTATATATGCAATCAAGCACTTAATTGAACAGAATTAAATTGTAGTGAATTTATGAATTTGAGTGTTTCGCAAAAGAATTATTTAATAAATGCAGCATTGAACACAAGCACACATATCTATTTTTTCATACCGCTACACTGTCCACCTAAATGCCGTAATCTAGCTGTAGTTATTAATAGCAGCTACATTACTAAACACCCATCCGTGATAGATGAGCGTAAAGCGATCTGTGGAAAATAAAGAAATTCCCATCAGGTCCTTCAAGAAAAGTTTTGGACACATACAAGTGGTCGCATTCACATCCGCTTTGATTAGACACCCGACAACCGAGGTAGCAACACGTACGACGGGTTCCAATACAAGGAATGGAGAACCAGTGCCATATCAGCCCTTTCATTCACCATAATCCCTATGTGACCAGGAACTCACTGAGGTGAGACCTTGTTGTAGATACATAGCTTATCCTGTCCTTTCTCTTGATCTCCATGTCAAGGGTTATATTCGCTGCCATTGTGATGTCGAAAACTTCAACGTAGAATACAGTGATGTGCCTTCCATGTGAGTACTCCAGCCCAATGTCAGGTTAAAGAAAGTAAACACCCGCACTGGCTCCGTCACTATTGAGAACAGGTTATTACTGGCTGCCGACTAGGTAGGGCATAAGAGCACATTTCTTAATATCATGGTCTAAATCTCAGTTCGACATGACAAAATATTCCTTCTAATTCCGCAACACATAAATAAAGTTGTAATAAAATTATCAGCATTTATTTCTCTTGTTCACTCCCCTTGTGCATTAGTAGGGTTCCAACATTAGCCTCTACATCTGAATCATTTAAACACATGCAGGTTGACTGAACTAAGCACATATTCTGAGAATTGAGCGCATGCTCATTCCAAGCTTCACAACTACTACTGGTAGTGCAGGACAATAGAGCCAGCCTTTGGACTCTGACATAAGTGAAAAAACCACAACAGTAAAAACACTGAGAGGGACAAGGGATAAGCACTTTATTTGACGGCTGATATATGGTTTATGGATGTCTTCAGCCTGTCCTCGCAGAACTCAATTTTTCGTTCGTACGTTAATTTGCCTTGGATTCACCTTCGCGGTGGCAGGTTTTGTATTATGTGTTTAAATTTCGGTAATTTTAGGCACACATTAGTTTATAAATAATTTCCTTCTTCTTTTTTTCCAAAAAAAAGACTAAACTATAAAAAATGCACAAATTGTTGCCACAAAGCTTAGGTATTTTTCGCTAAAATTTAGGGAATGTTCGCTGTACAAATTTTTTGCTGTGTACCTTAAACATTTTGCGTTCTTTAGATCTGGTTCAAGATTCTTGTATCGATCGTTAGTCTCTTTTTCGAATTTTTGCTTATTTGACTTATTTTTTGTGTTAATTAATGTCCAATTTCTTTTTGTTGAATGTATTGACTATTTTATATTTATGATTTTTAGATTAGCTGATGCATTCTTTTCAGGTTTCTGAAAGTAACTTTTTTCTCAGCCTTTTTCCTATGAATCTTCCGCAGATCCATTGGTGTAGCTGTTGCTGATAATAATCTGCTCTCCATTTGTTTTATTTGTCCTTCTAGATTAGTTTTAAGTGAACATCATTCTAGGTCCTTAATATAAATTTGCATCTGACTAAATGAATGGAATATTATAGCGAGGTCATACATTGTCTAGACGCTGGTTATTGCCCATCTAATTCCTCTTAGTACCTACTCCATTTATTTTTATACCCTAGTTGAAATCTTTAGGGTATACTAAGTTTGTCATTCAGTTTGTAATGCACAGCAATAATGATGGTAGAGCAAAATGGATTGGACATCCACGCATAATATTAAAAGTTATTCTAGCTTTTTTACTTGTTTTAATTTACTTTCAAGGAAGATGGCAAGATACTCACTGAAACACCCTCAATGTTTTTGTTTAGGTACAAGTCCGTTTTGGGTGATCTTACAGACTTTCGTTTACGAAATTATCCAGAACCAAGATAATATTCAAAACAGCTCGTGGACCCACTCGACTTCACTAAGCAAAGTCAATGGCCATTAATTCAGTCAACTACTTAGTGACGCGAGCTCTTTTGTTATAACAAAAATAACAAAAATAATCGCTGTATATGTCAAATAAAGCTGTTTTATGGAAGGCTTCTACACCGCCAGTCTTAGAACATTTCTAGCTTTTTTACTTGTTTTAATTTACTTTCAAGGAAGATGGCAAGACACTCACTGAAACACCCTCAATGTTTTTGTTTAGGTACAAGTCCGTTTTGAGTGATCTTACAGACCTTTCGTTTACGAAATTATCCAGAACCAAGGTAATATTCAAAACAACTCGTGGACCCATTCGACTTCACTAAGCAAAGTCAATGTCGATTAATTCAGTCAACTACTTAGTGACGCGAGCTCTTTTGTTATAACAAAAATAACAAAAATAATCGCTGTATATGTCAAATAAAGCTGTTTTATGGAAGGCTTCTACACCGCCTCTTTAATATCTTCTAGTAAACGAGCTTCAGGTGCATTTCATCAATGTACATATATGTATATTATTTTTTGCAAAAATGTCGCAAATATAACTTGTTTTATAAGAACTATAAACTCTAGACTCCCCTCTTGACTTTCACCTATTACAGTCTATGTGCAATTATATGCCGTTAAAGAGTTATTAGCTCATGACCTATTCAGGTCATACCGGTCATAAAGACACAAATTATCTCTGCGAATAGGTTTGAGAATAGCTTTTAGTATAGGTTAAAGGCTAATAAGTTTTATTTTATTAAAAAAAAAGTTATGTTATCGAAATTTTTGCAAAAATAATGGAGGTCAAAGTAGTGAAAAAGTTAAGAAAATCCGAAATTTTGAGATTAAACCTCAATAACTGCTGAGATGGGAGTACAGCGCTGGTTGAGCAGTCGTTGCAAAGGCCACGCAGTTCTGCATACAATGGTCTTAACTATGACCGTACGCCCTGCACTTTTTACGATACCCGGGTGTTTTGTAAAAAACCTGTTTTTCTTAATCACCCTGGAACTTCGAAACAGTTATTATGCTCCCGCATTTCATAAATTTTTTTGTTAGGCTAGGTGTACGTGAGTACTATCACCTCCCGCTCAAAAGAGACCACCATGGAGTAAACACCCTGTATACATACATATGTAAATCTCTCTAAGCATTCTACCTATACTCCTCGGAAGTTCACTCTCAAGTTTTTTTTAATGCACCCCCGTACACGGCGAACTAAATGAACTGAACCCATTTATCGATCCGGTAAACTTTCTACTTATGTACCAACTCCATACCAAGCTGTGTACCTACATAGCTATAGATATACGTTGGCACGAATGGACGTGTCATTGCGGGACTCTTGAATCAGCAGGATTGCAACCATAACCACAAACGGTTATTTTAATGAACTACGTCGAGGAAGGTATAGAAGAACCATTAAAACTTAATACCATATTCCTAATGTAACTGTATAATCATGGGTTCTTTTCAAGCAGTGAAAAAGATAAGACTGCTGCGTTAATTAAAACGCTTTGAGAGCTGCAAGCAATATAGCTATATGCACCTATGCCGTAATGCATAGACTGTACAACTTTTCAGTTCACCCGGACGCAATTTTGAAGGAATTATGGAAGGTGCTGCTGCAGATGTTTTCTGATGAAATTGCTTCCTGGGAGATAACTTTCTCTGGGGGCAAAGTACATCTAAAATATGAAAACTCTAATATTACAGTTAAGTTTTATGATGATGACTTCAATATTCATATCTAAGAAGAAATAAAGTTTGTAGTTGTGCTAAATTACGAGGTGTGTAAAGGGAAATGAGCTTTTGTCCAAAGATCGATTATTTATGTAAAATAGCAGTATCAGATTAATTTCATACCTTCCATTCTGAAAAAAGCACACAAATTGCAACATTAAATGGCCGAGCACGACTGCGATTAACTGGTTGTATTCCTATGCAGAAGGATGTATCAACATTTGCAATAGTTTTATAACTAGTTGGCCTGACTGTAACTTTCCTCTCCTCTTGAGAAGAAATAAGAGGTTCTAGTGAGGAATATAAATCAATCAATCAATCATGTTATTTACCTAATTTGTACACAAGATTAGAAATCTTATACTAGTACAATGGAAAATACGGCTAGGTTAACTAATAAACTACAAAATAAAATGAAAATAAAAAGAGAGAGAGAGAGAAAAATTAAACGTAATCGTTATAATATATTAGAAAAATAGTAAAAATAGAAAGGAAAAGAAAAGAAAAAGAAAAGAAAAACATAGTGGAAAGATAAGAAGGAAAGAGTTCGACACAATCAACCAGTAATTAGTGAAATACAATTACGTTATAAACTGTTTAAATTCACAGAAAGAACTAACACTCTATGGTAGGGGGGGGGGGGGATTCTAAAGGCATGCAACAAAGTAAGTTCCCTCAAGAATTGAATTGAAATGTGGAATTAGAAGTTTACGTCTTCTCAGGGAATGCAGAAAAAATTGACGTTACAAAAAAGATACTCTGGTTCACCTGTGCGAATAAGATTATGCAGGAAAATCAGTGCTTTACCCCTTAGGTACGAATCTAGAATACAACCCGATATCAATGATCTATAAGAAGAGATATGAGCAGAATGACGCAAACTGAAAGGAAACCGTATACAGTCGTTGAAAGCTATGTCAAGCTTTCTATTGCAAACAGAGTCTAGTCTCATGTATATTACACTACTATAAGCAAAAAGAGGCACCAAAAGTGTCCTAACTAGTCTCGGACGCAAATCGACGGGAAGTACATTTGCAGACAGCCAGAGTCTCCTGCGCCCACCATAAATTTGATACGATTACAGCACCTCAAACGATTATTAATTTTCACTCCCATATTGGTTATACAGTTTACATAAGGTAGTTCCACTTTGTTAAGATTAATTGGGGGAAGATCCTCAATATTAAGATCAGAATTAGAGAGGGCTATACATTGCGATTTGTTGACGCTAAGAAGCAGTTGATTATCAATTGCCCACCTAAAAATTTCTGCGGTCATCGTCTTCTCTGCAGATACAGTCCTCAATCAGTCCACGAGGTCTACATATGTACAACTGTGGAATTGAACATCATGCCCGACATCACATAAATCGTTAATATAGAGACTAAAAATATGAGGTCCTAAGACTGATCCTTGAAGAACTCCACATGTTAAATGCATTCGGGACGCCGGAACTTCTTTTATGACCACCTGTTGCGACCTATTTGAGAGAAAATTGGATATCATTTTAACAGCAGAAGAGGAGAAATAATAGTTTGCATATAACTTACGCAGCAGTTTTTCATGTGCAACACGATCAAATGGCCTTGATAAGTCTAACAAAACCCTCACTCCAAGATCTCCCTTATCTAGAGCCGATCGCAAGTCCGTATAGTGACCTTCAGTAACGCAGATTCACGGCTGTGTCGTGCAGGAAAGCCAGACTGATATTTCGCCAGAAGATCATTACATGTTACATAATTTTCAATCTGGGCTCGCATAAGCTTTTCCAAGACCAGTGGCGGACATTTTTTAGCAATAAGAATAACTTTAGCTATTTTCAATACTTCTGGGATTTGAGATGTAGTTAGACAAGTGTTCATTATGTGCCGAACGTACGGAAAAATGTAAGGCAATAGGATCTTGAGAAAACCAGTATTTATTTCATCAAAACCAGTAGTATGGGACTTGATAGAGTATATCGAATTAAAAAGTTCATCATTCTCCACACACCGGAAAGAGAAGAAATTAACACTTTGATCACGAAAAGTAAGAAAGGACATGCTAGGTTGTTGTAGAATTAATAAATTTAATGCTGGACCTGAAGTAAAAGGCCGGCTCTGTTATGTTTTATTCAATCGAACTCCTTCTAGAGTGGCCGGAATATCTGCCTCAGAGGGGAGGAAAGGAATATACTTCTTGCAGATATAAGTGCTAACTTCACGTATGTTAACATTGAAAGCCTAATCCTGGAAGAATGAAATGTGAGCTCTACCCCCCCCCCCCCACTCCAATTTAATACATTTCACCATTTCACGAATATATGGTTAAAGCACACTTTTGAAGTTTCGTATTATGCAGATTGGAAAATTGTTCTCTTCCCGCCTAAAAGCCAACGTTCCGTAATGAGTCTCACTTATGCACATCATTTAGATTATTGCATCCCCAAGGGTACAAGGTGAAAATCATTGCTCTTCGCCGGACTCTGTTTTACGCGATAGATTTCAGTAGGCTCAAGGAACTCGCCCTAGATGCGGCATCTGATTGTAAGGCTCTTTTAAATATGGCCTTTAGATACGCTGCGCAAAAGAAAACAAAATTGCTAAGCAATCCCTCGGCTGGATTCCTTAAGAATTCTCCGCAGAATGCTCTTCCGGCTACCAGGCAAAAATTTATAGTATTGCAAGCCCAATACTGATTTTTATGAGTTCATCCAAAATAGAGATTTTTTTTTCTCATTTAAGTGTTACATAAATACTAAACGAACACCGATTGTTTATCTTGTGCACATAAAAAAAAGTTCAGTTCATCGTAAGTATCAAAAGATTTTCAATTTTTTCGGAAGCAATTTAGAGTTACAATAGGTACACAGCATTACTGGAAAAAAATTCGTTCTCAAGTCTTTGAAGTCCTACACTATCAACTGTAGGAGTGTATAAAGTCTGGGAATATCTGCAAACCCTTAAAAATATATCAATTAGAAACAAATCTATCCTCATGTGGATACCTGGACAGCCGGCCATAAAGGAAATGACATTGCTGACGGCCTAGCTAAAAGAGAAGCGGAATCTCCATTTGTCGTACCAGAGCCATTTTATGGCACTTCAAAGTTTTAGCTCAGAGTTTCCCTAAATAGATGATAAAACAAAAAAAAATTCATTTATTTGGAAAAGCTACAAAGACTTCGTCGGGCAAAAAAGACTATCCACACCTCTGGCGGAAAATCAAAAGAACTCCTATTCCTTAGAAGAATAGAGCTCAAAATGACTACAGAGCACATCTCAGGTCATTACCCCTTGAGATATCACCTAAACAATATAAGATTGGCTGAGACTTCATCCTGTCGCTTCTGTTGGGATTCTCATGAAATCACGTAGTACTTGATCTGCATTTAAGAATCATTAGCCAGCTGGAGATTATTCCACTTCGAACATGCTTTCCTCCACCAAAACTACATGTGGAACTTAAGTCCCAAAACGGTTCTAGACTTTACACTATAATTAGCTTGTGTTGCGCTTATGATCGGGTTATATAAAAGTTTTAATTGCGATTATTTTGGGATTATCTCCGATCTATATCCATTTGAGAAATTAAAATAAAAGGGTGTTTTTTGAGACGTTTTTTATTAAAATATATACTCCCAACGCTTTCACCCGTAGGTTTTTCGAGTCCTATTCTATATGCTATACAAAATGTGTACAGTCATATTGAAACTACAATTAAATTAATATTATACGATAAATCCTGGTCGTTTTAAAGTTATAAGACGATGAAGAACCTGGGTATTACGACCTTAAAAACGTTTTATTTTTTTCCTTTCAATAGTGTATATTTCGGTCCCTTGATTGGGCCATCTTCAGGGCATACTGTACTGTAACAAAGTATTTCAGCATCATGGGCTTATTTTTAAATTAAAAAAAAATATGTACTTACATTTGATAAATAAAATTAATGTTACGAATTTTTTTACACATGAAACAAGGTAAAAACTAAACTCGGTAGGTACATGTATGAAACAAATTACTAAATAAATAATTAAATGAATAAACATATAAACGTTACACTAGTCGGTATATACGTCGTCAATAATAATTTAAAACTAAACATCTAAGCTGTAATGTGAGTCTATTGTCGGCTAATCCCGGTTCTGTGCTTTCTCTCTGTGTATCTTAATCAAATATTTATATTGATGGTTAATGTATGCCGTGTCGACTTTAAAATTAACTGCTTCTGGTTTGTGATATTGCATGTGCAGGGATTCTAAGTTTTTCCTTTT